>JAJPUD010000003.1:1788163-1804949 GCA_023553655.1 Myrmecobius fasciatus
TAGAAGTCAGAAAGTCAGTCCATGAGCACTTATTGTGTTCCAGGCACTGAACTAAACAATGGGAATATAAATTCAAGTAAACTGAAAGACAATCTGTGCCCTTGGAAAGCTTACATTTTAATGGGGTAAGGCAATACAAGGAGGTGGAAAACAGTGAAGTCCAGAAAGTTGGAAGCAGGGCTGGGAGAAAAATGAAGGAATGTTGTCCTGGGGTCTCTCTTCAAAATGGTCATTTTCCCAGAATGGAAAAAGTGGCCACAGAATCAGAGGGCTGTTTCTTAGTGAAAAGACCACAGGAGTGGAAAGATGCAAGCTAACCTTAGATTGGAATTCTCTAGTAGCTTGAGGAGGGTCGTGAAAGGAGGAGAGAGGATATAGGAAAAGACTCCTGGAGATGATGGCAATTGGTCTGAGTCTTGAAGAGAACCAGGGATTCTAAGACATGGAGGTGAAGAAAGAGAGCATTCCAATGTCTTCAGAATTTCATCCTTGAAAACTGCTTCGCCTTTAACTCCCATGGAATAAAATCCTAGCCCATGAGATCCTAATTATCGTTACTTAAGTCTTTGATAACTGCTCTCCTAAAACCGGGGGTATGATGTCAGACATTGTCAAGGCTTCCTCTACTTCTCTATTGCACATTATAACAAGTTCCCATTATTTTCATACATTCCAGCATGGAATTTTTCTTTTGCTAGTTCCTCTCTTTCTGAAACTGTCATTAAAATAATTTAAGAAACTGCCAGGAAGACAGTATTATAGAACGGTTAGAGAGCAGGAGAGAGGTGATGACACAGTCTCGGACACCTGTTGGCTGTGTCATCATGGACAAGTCAGTTCACCTCCAAAGTAATTTTTGAAGTCTGTAAATTACATATGTTGGTGATCTTCCTGAATTTAGGGAGTTTTTTACACTGGAAACACTCTATTCTGATAAAAGACAAAAAAGGGGGGGTTATTAGTTGGCCCATTTTTTTGGAAAGACGTAGCTTCAGCAGATGTCTAATTGGAGCCTTCCATGGATACCATATCATGACATTATGCCAGGTTTGTGACAAATTCTTCATCTGTTTCTTTTTTCAGTACAGATATAATAATTACAATATTCTTTTTCTTTTGGCTTCATGCAAATGCCCTCTACTATGCTCCCCTATTCTGGTTCCTGGATTATTGCATTTAAAAAAATTCTTGTTCAAGCTTTCATGTTCAACATTTTGTGACCCTATATGGGGTTTTCTTGGCAAAGATAGTGGAGTGCTTAAACATTTCCTTCTTTATATTATTCTACAGATGAGGAAACCAAGGCAAGAGTTAAGTGACTTGTGTAGGGTCACATAGCTAGTAAGTGTCAGACTTGAATCTTCTTGACTCCAGGCTTGGCACTCTACTGGGTCACCTCGCTTCCCTGGATTTCCTCATGCCTCCTTAATGTTCTCTACTAATAACAGCTATATTTACATAGCACTTTAAGACTAGAAAAATGCTTTTACATATATTGTCTCATTTGATCCTGATGACAATCCTGTGAAGCTGGGACAAGTTCAATGACTTTTAGGGTCATATAGCTAGTAAATGTCTGAGGCTGGATTTGAACTCAGGTCTCCCTCACTTCAAATCTAGTGCTCTATCCATTATATGATCTGTCACACAATTTACTAGTCCTGTTTCTTTCACATAATAATAGATTTCAGAATGATGTGTCAGTCATAGGTCTCATTCTAGTTTGACTCAGTGATTTCTGGGAGGTGCAATTTGCTTTCTTGCTTTGCATCCCTAGTTCATCTTGCTTTCTAGTTAGACAACATATATTGCTTTACCTGTCTCTGAGCTTATAGGTTTTATTACTAGCTCCCTTATTGGATTTTTTTCTCCTGCCTTAGACTACTTGTGCATTTTATATTTTTGTGCCCTTCAATTGCCAAATGCCTAGGAGACCACTGAGTGCTTGAGAGACATGGAAAATGTACCCATTGCTTTGAAATAAGAACTGACTCATTTGGTTGATCCTTCACTTGAATCATCCCAGTTGTGATTGCTCCATATTTAGTTGCCACAGAGAGAGTTCTATTTAGAATTGATCAGCTAGGTATAGTGGAAGGTGCTCCTGATTAGATCCATCAATAGATCAAATTCATCATATATGATGTTGAAATTTAGGTCCAACATTGCCTAATAGGCTGAGGAGTATCCAGAGAGGAGCAGTTAGGATGATGGAGAGCCTCAGTGACAGGTCAGTGGAGGATCAGCTGAGGGAACTAGGGACATTTATCCTGGAGCAGAGAAAATTCTGGTTGGGATGTGAGAGCATTCTCAAACTGTATAAAGGATTATCTGGTAGAAGTAGTATCAATTTACTCCATTTGGCTCTAGGGGGGGAATAGTTGTTGTTGGTTCTTTGTTCTTGAAGAGAACCAATGGCTTCAGGAAGACAATGTCTTGACTTGCAAGTGAATTGGATTTAAGTGAAGCAGGGATGTACAAAACCATCAGCCTCACTCTCTCCCCCAGGGTTATCTGATTCCACTGGGTAAGATATAGGTCAGTATGATTAGTGGGAATGGTTAGAAGTATCAGGGAGGAAAATTTAGACTTGAAGTTATGAAGAATTTACTAACAAGGAGAGCTGTCTAATAGTAGCATGGGCTTGTTTGGGAAGGAGTGGTTACTCTTCACTAAAAGGCTGCAACAAGAGCTGGATGGCAACTTGTTGGGTTTGTCTGGCACATAGTGGGAAAATGGGTGCTGGAGAAATGCTTATTGACTTGATTGTAGAGGGGATTCTTGTTGTTAGACTATTTGGTTTTGACACCTCCAAGTTTTCATATTCTGTGTTCTTGTTTGTTATTGGATGGCTTTTTCATTTAGAATTCTAGCACTAGATAAAATAAGCTTATTAAATGTACTTTCATCAACAATTCCTTAACACACACACACACACACACACATACACACAGACACACCCACGTAAGCATAGAAGCACAATCAAAAACAGGAACATCTATAAAATCTTGTTCCTTTGCTCCGAGCAGAAGAGTTGGAGGCAACTTGCTAAGGATCCAGAATCACCCAGAGATCCCTCTCCCCTTGTTTGGTAGACACATAGGAATCACCAACATTTTCACAAGAATGTTCCACATCTATGACTTCTCCCCTTGTATTGATTTTGTGAAATCTGAACATTTTCCATTGGGGGAACAATGTAATGTTCATCTTTACATAGGTGCTTGCTGGAGGGGAGCTTTGTGGATTCTGGGTTGGTTATAGCTGCTGATGCTTTTTAGCAAAAAAAAAAAAAGAAAAAAAAAACCAAAACCAAAACCAAAAAATAAAACAGCATGCTGTTTGTGTTGTGTTTTTAATTCTTTTAAAAATTTTGTAAATGTACCCAGAGGCATGAGTAATGGCACATGTTTTTAAATTGAAATAGAAAAAAATAATTTTTTTTAGGAAAAGCAATGAGTTCACAGATACTTAAAAATAAGAAACTATCATTTCATAGCAAGAACAAAGTATAATAAGATACCATAGAAACTAAAACCAGAATTGCTCAATGGCATTAAAAGCCATAAATTCATCATTTTTTTTAAGTCAGGAAGGACCTGAAATGTCCAAGCCCCTCATTTTACAGATGGGGAAATTGAGGACTGGAGAAATGATGCATTTGTTCAGATGGAATTCAAACTGAAGCTCTGTGACTCCAAATTAATTTCTCTTTTGATGTCCCAAGCAAGGAAGATGTCAACAAAAACAAAATGGCCATGATAAAATATGTACTGGAACTCTGGAGAAGAACACTTAAGTCACATTTGTTCCTGAGCTTTAAAGCTAAAATTTTTGTTAGAAGGACAATGAAAATGGATATCAAGACAGTTAACTAAGGAAGACTCAGTGATAGGTGTGATCTTGCCCCAGATACTTGTCCTGTCCTCAGTTTCCTCATCTGTCAAATGAGGCAGTCAGAGCAGATGATTTCTGTGATCATCTTTAGTTTGAAATCCAGGATTTTATGTGTTTATGGACATATTTTAAAGTGCTATTATGAACACAACCTTACATGTATGTTAGCCTATCAGAGTTTTGGGAGTTTCCCTAGCAGGGTCAAAATTTGGAGATTTTCTCCTCTGGGAGGTGTGTAGAGAAAGAGAGGTCCTAAAACACTCCAGAAAGGGAATAAATGAAATCAGCAAATGTTGGAAAGGACAAGAATGGGAGGTCGACCAGTTACATAAGTAGAGAAAGAGATGGCAGGTAGTCAGCTTTCCTGCAGTATTTGGTACCCACAGAAGATTCAAAACAGCAGAGGAAGGTTTTGAGATTATGGTTGGAAGACATGGACCAGAACTACATGGGATGAGAAGGCATGGATGCATCAAATCCCACCCCATGTTGATGCAATTATTGACCTGTCCAAATATCACAATACTAAAATTCAATGTTTTCGACAATTTTGAGGTTCGCTATTTCCTTTGTCAAAAGAACAAGACAGCAAAGTCTGTCCTTTGAAGCAGAGCACTATTAATAATTTTAGCATCTTTTTTATGACAGAGATTGCTGATCTACAGGGGGGGAAAGGGAGTTATCATTAGGGAGCAGAAGGGGAGTATTAGTTTTCAATTCACATGTGATCAGAAAAATTCTGCCCACACAGTGTCTTTTTCTCTTCCATTATATGAGTTGATAATGGAACTCATTATCTTCTCCCTTAAGCCCACCACACTTTTTGATTTCTGTGTAGGTCTCAATAATCCTTAATAGTTCTTGTACCTTCAACACTTTCCCTTCACTCTGGGTGCCTGGACCTAATCAAGTATCACACCTTATTGATTCTACCTTCCTAAAATCTCCCTTCTCTCCATTTGTATATCTACCACCTCAAGTATTATCCCCATCAGTTCTTTTCTGGACTATTTTGATAAATTCCTGATTGGTCTTTCTGCTTCCAGTCTCTTCACTTTGTAATAAATCCTTGACACTGCCAAAATGATCTTCCTCCATTACAGATCTGACTATGTTACTACTTTCCTCAAGAAGCTTCACTGGGTTTCTATTGCCTCTAGGGAAAATACAAATGGCACAATCTGCTATTTGCAGCCAAACTTACTTTACCTTATTCTCCTTGAAGTGTTCTCTCTGTTCTAGAAAAACTGTTACTCAATATTTCACCTGATACTTGTGTTATGGAAGCTGTCCTGATTGCATAAAATATTCCTCCACCTCTCAGAACACCCAGATTTCTTCAAGGTTCAAAACGTATCACCTCCTATAGTCAGTCCAAAAGCACTTATTAAGTGTGATTATGTGTTATACACTGTGCTAAGAACTAAAGATATGACTGTAAACCACAACTCAAAACTCATTTATATAGGCTCTCTTTATTGGTGAAGACTGATTATTTTTCATTGCTGGAGATTATTTATTGCCCTGAGCCTGCATGAAGGATGGGAGTAGTTAAGTATTTGAGAGAGAAGAGATCCTGATCTTTTGACTTTTATAGCCTCATGGTTCAAAAAGAGAGAGAGAGAGAGAGAGAGAGAGAGAGAGAGAGAGAGAGAGAGAGAGAGAGAGAGAGAGAGAGAGAGACTATTCCTGGTTCACTATTCTTCTTAGTAGGTCAGTCTCTCCTTCTGTTCTCTGTCTCTGTCTCTCTCTCAACTGAGCTTTTTCTCTTCTAGCTGAGAACTCGTTTGATCTGTATGTTATATTCTCATCTGTATACCTTCTCTGATTTCTATATGCTATAAGTTTGGATAAATGGGTTTATTTGATATTCACTATGTGTGTTGTGTTACTGGCATTTGTGCAAAGCCTTGGAAATAGAGCATGGGGCCTTCTTTCTCCATTAAGGGATAGTAATCAGGAGCTCAGTTTGAATTTAAAAATTATTTCCCCTAGACTAACAATATTTATAGAGGGTCAGATAGACACAATTCTAGTCTAAATACCTTTCTCTGAGGAGAGCAGAGTGCCTTCTTTCTGGCACAAATCTCCTGATTCTTCTAATGGCAAGAATCAAAGTCTCCCTTGAAGAAGGTTGAACAGCCGAGATTAAGGGTAAGCCTGTGAGCCACATTTAGATAGACTGAAGTGGACATACAAAACCTCTGTGGGCAATATACATCTCACCCTTACTCAAAGAAAGGGAAAAAATAGTCCTTTCCCTGAAAGAGCTCATGTTCCAGGGTATGGAGGTGGGTGTGGCAGACAATAAGCAATGAAGATATATTCTTAGAGAGTAAAAGTGTTTCCTGCTTTCTCAGTTGGTAGCTCTTCCATCTTTTCCATTTACCTTGTATTTATTTGTGCTGGTAAATACTGTATCTTTCCAGAAGATTGTAACCTCCTTGAGGGCAGGAAATAATTTTTTTTTGTATCCCTTGTGCTTCACACAATGATGGAATTGAATAAAACTGAATTCTATCTAGTGCTCTTTGATACTCTATAATTGTTGAGATTGTGTGTGTGTGTGTGTGTGTGTGTGTGTGTGTATTTATTTATTTATTTAAGGGTGGCAGTATGACACAGTGGGAGAATCCACTGTCTGTCAAGTCAGAAAACTTGAATTCAAATTGTGCTCCCATAGTTATTTGTGTGCCTCTGGACTCCAGAGTCCTCATCTGACAAATGAGTAAATTGGATCAGAGGACCTAGCAAGTCCCTTCTCACTTTTTCTCTGGGATCCTATCATCTAACTTTCCTAGGTGTTTGGAGAGTAAAAAGAAAATGCCTCTCAGATTCAAACAGGATACCAAGCAGATGCTGTAATGGAAAGGAATTCTATAAAACATAAGCTCAAGTCCTCCTCAAGGTCTTTATTAACTCCAGTTCTCCCAGGGTCACAGAAGGTGTGAAGCTGGGGTATCATCTGTAGTAGAGGGAGAGAACAGGAGAAAAGGAAACTACACTTTGATGTTGCATGGCTGAAGTGCTTCTTGAATCCAAGAGGTAAAAAACCGTACTTTTCACCACACAGTGAAAGATGGCATCAGATGCTTTCCATGTTCCCTCCCTGATTCTCAGAGTCTGTCTGGTCCAACCAATCCCCCCACAAACAGAACCCACTACTTAACAGACCCAACAAGTGGTTCTCCATTTGGCTGTACCTGAAGGTGCCCTTTGCCTGGACTTTCTAACCTCATCCCCAAACTCTGACCTTTTGTTCTAGGTGCTATGTTCCAAGGACTGTTTCAAGTTCTGCCAGTCTCTGGTTCCAAGATTCTATACTTTATGACAAGAACACACATAAGATAATCCAGAGATGTTCAACTGTATTATCAGCAGGACTCTGGTGGCGATCAAATAAATGTGTTCAAACCACACTTCCAACACTTTGTGCCTGTGTGACTTTGCTCAGATCCCTGAACCTTCCTCAGTTTCCTCATCAGCAAAATGAGAGGGGGTGGACCAGAGAGATGGCCTCTGGCATCCCTTTCAGTCCAAGAGTTGTGACCTGGAGCCAAATTCTGGCTCTCTATCTTCTACCTGTGTGACCCTAGCCTTAGTGAACTCTGATTTGCCTCCTGGTCCCCAGTTTATAATCCATTAAGTTTACTGATTACCTGTATCAATATTGATTATCCTGTTTCCTTTTTCTCTAATAAATAAATTTTCTTTAGAAGGCAAAAGATAATAGAGCTTCAGAGTTTAGAGGAACTTTAGAGATAATTTGGGGAAAATTTTATAATACTGTTTCCAATAATAACTATGCTTTATTGTGGTGAAATACTTTAAGGTCTGAAAAGTGCTTTATCTTATTTGATCTTTCAACAACCAGATGAGGAAAGTACCTTGAATATCATTAATCCCATTTTACAGATAAGGAAATTGAGGATCAGAGATGGGAATTGACTTTGTCTGGATTATACTGCCACTAAGTAAGGGGAAGGCTTAAACCCAGGTGATATTGATTTCCAGTTCAGTAAATTCTCCTCTCCTCAGATTACCTTTAGTTGTCATTGCTCAGCTCTCATTTTAAAAATAGCCTTAATTACAATCTCCCTAATAATGTTTTTGAAGTTTATGTATCCTTGTGATATTTTCCTTACAGTGTGGAATACACTCCAAAGATCTAACCTTTCTTAGACTAAAGAGTACTAATGTAGCTCCTATCATAACTACATTAAAGTTAATTTTGATTTTAATTACATTAGACATTCATGAAATAACAGCCAGGTCTTCAAGGTGCCCCCTGATGAGTATTATTCTGACCCTCTCTTTTCACCTCTAAATCTATGTCCCAATTTAACAATGCAACAGATGTTTATTACGTGTCTGGAAGGGAATATGATATAGTGGCTCAAGAACTGGTCTTGGAATTTGGGAAGTTTGGGTTCAAGTCTTTCCTCTGATAGGTGCAAATTGTGGAAGCTCTCAGTGATCCAGATGATTCAGATCCTCTTACACCAATCTGTTTCAGGGAAGGGTTTCCACATCAGCTATGCTGATGAAATCTTAAGTCCAGCCTCTTTCCTCCCCACCCCACTCTGTAGAAAGAAAAAGACAAAGCATTCCTTGGTTTCACGGACGTTATTATTTACCAAGAGTGGGAAGGAAACCTTGTCACTTGGCTAAGCAACTCTAGGGAGGGACAGAGAATGAACAAGGAGAAAGTCAGGCAAAGTCACACTAAATGATTCAGGCTATTTTCTCTAATTCCGTTCTTGGAAAACATAAACTCTAAAGAAAAACTGTAAGAGTGTCATTGTAGCATTTGGGAGGTGGTAGAGGAAATGAGAGCTTGTGGCTGGTGTATTTCCATTTCGGATGTTTATTATTTAACTATATTACAAGCCCTAAATACAACTATTCACAGCCCTTATTAAGACAGTATTGGCAGTGCCTCCAGTTCCTCCAGAATCAGAAAAAGAAAGGATCTGGCCAGTTGAGACCAGATATTAGCATAGGAGACTTAATTATATCTTCTTGAAAGCATAAATGACAGCTTACTTTAACAAAGAAAAAAAAAACCTTCCAGGATTGTATTTTTAGCAGTGAACACGAGATGAGTGAATTCTAGCCTCCTAATCGAATCAGGGCTCAGTTAAAATAAACTCCCAACACTACTATCATCTCTTCAGAATCACTAGTCTGGAGTCTACCTGTCAGAAGGTCTCTCCTCCCTTGCAAGATACATAATAATCTCATTCACAATCATACAGTTGCACGACACACAAAAAGGCTGAAATAGTTCCTTCCTACTTGTGGCTGTCGAACTCCTATTGAGTGATTGCTTAGCTACAGCAATACTCTCTTTTGACGCTGCTCAATTTCCAAACGCCTCCATTCCTTCTTAGATCTCTCTTTCCTTTTCGGCAGACTGTGATTTATAGGTGCATGATATTCTTGGGGAAAGCGGGTAACTTCTGCCAGGGAGAAAAAAATGATTTCCTGGGTCTTAAAAACCCACCTCTCTTCTGTGGGCTGTCAGTAAGGATCACACTTAATTGAGTAATGTTGAGGGGCTCTGTCCTCATCATGCTGAATGAAAACTTGCTTACTTGCTAAAAGAAAGAGTAATACTAATTTGGTATCTTGATGCAGTCTCTAAAAGCTTGATTTATAATAATCTCCTCAAGGGCAAGTCTAGCCAGGCATTTCTTATTTTAATTCTCCTTTACTTCCTCCATTCCCTTAGGTAAATTTGATTACCCACACTTTAGAAAAATAATTTTGTTGATGGTTTTATCTTTACATTACAGCCATTATGCAGCCCATTCTTCAAGTTGAGCCCTCCATTGTGGAAATGAAAAAAGAAATGAGGAAAAACAAATAACACAGAAACCTTATCTAAAAATGTAAACAATATCTCTCCTAGAAATCTACCATCTCTCTACCAGCAGGGAAGAGATTTATCGTCTTGAAGGTTTTGGGGACTTTCATTGTATGGGGTCTCTTCTGGGCTCTCTCTACAACTCACACAGAAACTTTTCTTACTTTTGAGGTTCTCTGTGGATCTGAATTCTTAAAAAATATAGCCCACAAGTCCCCACAAGTGTGTTCAATTTTAAAGTAGCCACTTGACCCAAATAACTCAGAGAAAAAGCATTTATTAATATTAAGAGTAAATACAGCTTAGACACTGGTCTTTAAAGCTAGCAAAGGGTTATATGTATTTTATCTCATATATTGTCTAATTTGATCCTTATAACACTATGATGTAGGTGCCATTATCACTTTCCTTTTTCAGATCAGAGAAGTTAAATGATTTGCACAATGTCACATAGTTGGGAGGTGTCAGCATTTGTAGTACTCTACAAGAGATGCAAGGAAAAATATGAAAAAAAAGTGTCACCAGCTGAGTTCTTTTCATGCCATTGTCTTTCTTCCTGACTGCTGGAGTTAGCCTCTCAATTTATTCGAGAGCTGGCTATCTTAAAAATATTTTTTTTCAATTTTTATTTTGAAGTTTTGAAATAAAACAAGTATTTCCTTAACATAGTAGGATAAAAAAGATGATTGCATATGAAATGGCAAATATATTATGTATAAATTGCAATTCCTTTCAAATATATAATAAATGATAAAGTTATCATATAATTTTTCTCCTATCCTTTTTTATTTCCCTCTCTTTCTGATCCCCATATTGGAGATGACTATTATTATACACAAATATGTGTATGTGTGCATGCGTGTGTATGTATGTGTTTGTGTGTGTGAAAAATCATTCTATATTCCTATTTATAGTTTTATTCATATAGCATCTTCATAATTTGTTGTTATTTCAGGTGTTTATAATAGTTAAAGTGACTTATCCACTCAAAGTTGTTCTTGAAAAAATTACTGTTACTGTATGCAACATTTTCTTGGTTTTGTTCATTTTGTTTTTCATTATTTCATCCAAGTGTATCCATGTTTTTCTGAGACCACTGATCTCATCATTTCTTTTTCTTTCTTTCTTTCTTTCTTTCTTTCTTTCTTTCTTTCTTTCTTTCTTTCTTTCTTTCTTTCTTTCTTTCTTTCTTTCTTTTCTTTTTTTTTTTTTGCTTTTTGCTAAGGCAATTGAGGTTAAATGACTTGCCCAGGATCACACAGCTAGGAAGTGTAAGTGTCTCAGACCAGATTTGAACTTAGGTCCTCCTGACTTTAGGGCTGGTGCTCTATCCACTGTGCCACCTAGCTGCCCCAGCTCATCATTTCTTATACCATAGTAATATTTCATCATGATCACATACCACATCTTGTTCAGCTATTCTCCAACCGACGGGCATCCCAGCAATTTCCAATTCCTTGTCACCACAGAGAGCTACTATAAATATTTTGAAAATAAAGGTTCGTTTCCTTTCCCTTAATCATCTTAAGAAGTAGATCCAGCAATGGTATTACTGGGTCAAAAACATAGCTTAATAACTTGTTTTTAGTTAGATTGTTTTCAAAAATCCTGGTCCAATGGGCATCGCTGAACTCAGATAATCAGTAGAAAATTCCTTGGGGTGTCTGTTAACTTTTATCCAAAGACCAAAGTACTACAACCCTTTCAAGGGGCTTAAGGAACTCCTTTATATTTCCTAACGTGGGGCAGGGAAAGGAAGGGAACAAGGATTCATTAAGTGCCCTCTAAGTTCTAGACATGCTACAAATATCATCTAATTTGATGAGACAGTACTCTAAAGGAGTCGAGAGGTATCTGTGTTGGCCAAAGTCTGGAGGGGACACATTCTTTAAATGCGTCTTTAAAACTTGCTAAACACTCATCGCTCTTATTCCACATCCTTTTCATCAGTTACTTAAGATTCACCTTTTGCTATACTGGTTCTCAGGGCACTGCCATTTTCAGTTTTTATCAGTGTTACTGAGCCAAAGAGCATTATTACTTAGTCAAGTTTTTTTTAAATCAGTGTTTACTGATCCAAAAAAATAGTCATCTTGAAAATTTTCAACATTCAGAACAATGCCAAAGAAGGACATTGAAGAAAAATGAGAAGAGCTGCTGCAAATAAGGAAAGCAAAAGGGAGGGGGCAAAAGATGACTATGATGGGCAAAGTGACTGAGAAGGAAGGAAAGAGATGTTCTCACTGGATGTCTGGAGCCCTCAGAAGAGGAGTAGCCAAAATAAAAAAGGAAATAAAATTGCAAAGGGAAGAGTCTCGGGGCTTTTCCAAGTTGGGAATTTTGGGAATTGTCTCAGAAGCCATCTAGTCCAAAGTAGTTTAATCCAAGCCTGTGGATTTATTTAAAAAATTCTAAAAATAGCATTTTAATATAAATTATGATTTCCCTTTGTAATAATTCTATAGAATCTATTTTCTGCATTACTGTGAGAAGAGTTCCAGAGGCTTCACCAGACTGTCAAAAGATATAGAACATTTTCAAGATATAGAAAATGTTAAGAAACTCTAGATCTGGGTATGGCTACTTGAAAAATAAACCCTATTACAATATACCATAAAATGACCAATCTACTTCTGCTTAAATATTTCTGAGGAAAAGTAACTCATCACCTCTTCAGAAAGTCCATTTCACTCTTGGACAACTCTCATTCATAGGAAGGATTTTTTTTTCTCAATATTTAGGTTCTTTACAACTTCTGTCGACTGTATCTGCCCAATGCTGAATGGAAAGGCAAAATAACTTTTAGGAGCACATAGGGTTGACTGAGCTTTTGTGCAATTTTGGAACGTGCTTTCTACCTTTTAAATGGAGATGCTGCTACTGAACTGTTAGAAATAGTGAGCATATCACAATAGTGCTGAAGAACTGTGTATCATATAACTCATTTCTGAATCCAACCTATCCCCTGAACAAGTCAATTCCATTTAATTCCTCAACAAATATTATGAAGACATACATATATGAACAACAATAACAAATATATATAGCTAGAACTATATATATGAATATATATCTATATAGAAAATGAAGATTATATCTATATCTACATATGTATGTATATATATATAAATATATATTTCTTATTATTGTTCAGTTGTTTTATTTTCCAATTCTGTGACCCCATTTGGGGTTTTCTTGGCAAAGAGACTCAAATGCTTTGCCATTTCCTTCTCCAGATCTTTTCACAGATGAGGAAACAGAAGCAAATAGATGACTTGTCCATGGTCACATAGTGTCCAAAGCCAGATTTGAACTCAGAAAGATTCATCTACATGATTTCAGATCTGGCACTTTATCCACTGTGTTACCTTCTTACAATTATTATGCTGACTTTACAGATGAAGAAACTGACTTGCCTAGATGCTAGTAAGCACCTGAGATGTGTTTTGAATTTAGAACTGCAAGTCCCTTATTCTTATCTACGGAACCACATAGCTGTCTGTTTACTGATCTCTTATTCTGTAAACAGCATCTTGAGGGATACAAAGATGAGTAGTACATAGGAGCTTGCAGTCAATTGGGGAGGGAATTAAAAATCATGAAAAGACAGAAGATGCTAAAACATAAAGGGAAGTTAGGACTTAGGAAAGGCTTTGGGAGAATGGAACTTTGATTTTCATGGAAGGACAGGATTTTAACAAGCAGAGATATGGAGGGAGAATTTTCCAATAGTTCTGGAAACTTTGTACCCACCAGATGCCTTCTATTTAGGCAGAATAAAGAAAGCTGATTACTCTTGTGTATACAAACGCTGAGGTCTTCCATGAAATAAAAGTCTGTTTTAAATTGCAAAAGTTTTCACGTGATATCAAAACTTCATGACTAACAATTTTGAGGGTAATGATGGTAAGAAAGGGACAACTTGAGGAGAAATCTCTGACCATGGGGATGACATAAGGTTTCATGTGGGAGAGCCTCTAGAGCACTAGAACCAGGAATGGCTGCCACCAGAGTGTTGCAGCAGGAATAAGAAAACTAGAAAGGAATGGTGTCTTAGGGAAGAAGTATATCACCTATTTGTTTCCTATTTTTAGTAGTGATTCTCACAAACTAAGTGATTAGTTCAGTTATTTCTACCTAATAAAGGAGCACAACTACTTCAGCCCCCTCTAAACTTCAGCAACCTTTACCTTAGTTTGACTATCTCTATTTTACTTACACTTTTGCCTAATGGTTGACCAAAAATTTTCAAAATGTCCTTCAGAGAAAGATCATTTTAGAACCTCATGGAATAAAGAGCAGTTCTGTTGTTTATTAGACAACTACAGAGCATCCTTCCAGAAAGCAGAGTTAATAATATGGAATCAGAGGATCTTAAAAATGAGACATCCAGTCCAAATTTCCTTCCAAGATAAATATCTTTTATAAAATGACTCTGGCCAAGGGTCATTCAATCTTTGTGCTAATTCTTAGAACTGTTTTATGGTCTTCTTACTTGCTATGGCTACCTTATTCCTTTAGCTTTGGGCCAGGAAGTTTATTCAGAATATGAAATATTATAAGAGCTTTCTTCAGAAACTTCTTTCATCATGCAGACACTTTATGGGGCTTTCAACCTCATTATAAAAATTATGGAGATATAATTTTTAAGGTTTCTTGTGCCCGGAATTCTACTAAAAGTCAAATGTTTAGGAGAGCTTGGAGAAAATAGTAGCCTTTGCAGAATTTATCCCTCCCTCTAATATTAAAGCATAAATTCTCAAAATCGTGAATGATGCTCTTATTTCACTTGGCATCAATAAGCTGAGTAACAGGAAGACTGAAGATACAAATAGATGCTTGAGGTCTACTGTATTAGTGTTTGAAAATCACAGGAAATGTTACCAACGCCACTGTCCAGTCAAAAAGTACTGACAACTTTGAAAAGGTATTGGAGGGGAAAAATTCTTGGGAGGTTATAAGAAATGACTCATATGAAGAATTCAAAGAAACATTAGAAGAATATAAAGGGATGAAGAGTAAAGAAATCAGATCCCCAAGAGCAACAGAAATATTGATTAAAGCTGTGCAAATAATTACTATGGTAGCAAAGGATTGGGACAGGATTAAGGAATTCACTGGTGTGGGGATTTCCCCCCTCCAAAAAAAAAGAAATTTAGGGCACAGCAGCACTTGCTAGGCAATTTAGACCATCTAAGAGACTTGACCAGAGCATGGGGACTTTCTCAGGATCACCTAGCCTGTTTATGTCAGAAGCAAGTTTTGAACCCAGGTCTCTATGACTCTGAGGCCAGCTTTTTAATCTGCCAAAGATGTCAAACATGTGACCCATGGGCTGCAACATTCCCAAGAAGAACCTGAACCAGATTAAAATCTAATTGGGAAATTTGAAACAAAATAACTATAAATACAATGCAACATAGATAATGTTAATATATGGTTTTCTAAGTCAATGTGCATCCCCAGAGATTCTTATATATGGTTTTGTGACACCCTTTCTATTTGAATTGATCCCATGGAACCATTCTGCCTCTTTAAGGTAACAAATCCCTGGTTAAATATGACACATGCTAAATATAACATATAAGATATGTTATTGTTGCTGCCTTGTTCAAGTTCTGGTATATGGTTTTACTTCAGCATACTAATGGATATGAGATCTCACTGATGTTGATTCAGGTTGGAACCTGTCCAATGGGACTCTTGTTTACAACCTCCATAAGTTTATCTAAAGGGACTCCACACAAGGTAATTGGAACCTTCTTTGAATTCTCCTGATTTCAAAATACATGTGCTATAATACAGAGATTGTCAACCAGTTATCTCTCAGGTTGCAAATGACTAATCCATTTTTTTTTCTTTTTGTCCTAAATATCTTCAATATCCTCCTTCTTCATAATTTTGGTTTATTAATTATGTTGCACCCATTTTCACTGAGTATTGCCATATTGTCTTTTGGTTGTTATCAACTTAATTCTTTGAAGATCTCCCCCTCATAACTAATAACTAATGTGAATAGCTACAAAGATTAAAAATTACATAAACACTGTTCCATGTTATTCTTCTTAATGCTTTTAAGGAAATGTACTTTGAGGTTTATTTGAAGTTTGGCTGAAACAAAAGTTATCAGTAAAGAAATTAAGCAAGGGAAGAAAGGAAGAAGGAAAAGCCCTCAGGAAGAAAAAAGAAAAGCTCTTATTAGAAGAAGGCTTTGGGTTTGGGCTCAATAGTTCATTTTGCATAAATGCAGCCCAGGAGATTGGGCACAGAGAGGCAACTGACCAAAAATTCAGGTGAAATGAGGGAGTTATCCCATGAAAACAAGATGCAGGTCTACTGATATGGTGAAATCCAATTTAACCTCATGAATCTGCATGAGGAAGTACAATTACATAGGGGACTACAGAGATGTGAGTCTGAAATAATATCCAGAGATAAATCAGCCATCAGGTCAATGAGCATTTGTTTAATGCTTATTATGTACCTGGCATTGTGCTAAGTTCTGGGGATATACATGCTCAAGCAGCTTTCATTCTAATGAAAGAGGACAACATATAAACGGGAAGACCTTCAGGGGGGGAGTAGGCAGGGGCAGGTGCACTACCTCCCAGAGCAGCTCCCAGGACTCCTGACATGAAACCTACAGCTGTCCTTTTGTATTCTTCATCCCTTATTCCTGGTCTTCTAGAATCCAGGAGAACAAGGTTATTCCTCTTTGATGTTAGAACCATTCTATCACTTGGAAGCAGTCACCATGTCCCCCCAGGTCTTATCTCCTCCAGAATAGTTTGTTCTGGTATGGGAGTTTGTAGCTTTAGCAGGAAATGAGAAAAATAGGTGAAAAACTCCAACCCAAAACCCTATCCTATGTTAGGACTCTATTCTCTATATAGGATGTCATTCAATCAAGAAGCTTTTTATTAAGTGCTTATTATATACTAAGCTCTATAGTGGGTGCTGGTGATACAAAATTAAGAATAAAACCATCTCTATTCTCAAGAAGATGACTATTTAATATCC
>JAJPUD010000003.1:1829104-1846287 GCA_023553655.1 Myrmecobius fasciatus
AAAAAGAGCTGATTAACATACCTGTTCTTAATGCTCTGGAAAATTCTAAGTAATGCATTCTATTTTGCAATAGCATTTACTTATTTTGCTCCCTTATCCTAACTATCATTTATGGAGTACTTAGACAGTACATGTCACCATATTAAGTATTGTAGGCTGTGATAAAACCCAAATGTGACTTTTTTCGTTTTGAATTTTTGTTAAAGTGAAAAACAGTGGTAAGGATAACAGAAATAGATAAATGACTGCATGAAAAACTACATTTATTAAATATTTATACTTTCCAGGTGCTATGGTAATTGCAGGGCTGCAAATACAAACTAAAAGCAGTTTCTGCTCCCCCAAATCTGATATTCTAGGAGGGATTGATAATACATATGTGGGAATGGTAGCCAAGAAATGATGCTTTGCTTTGGCAAAGTTACAGTGATGGTGAAGGGAATCATAGGTGAATAGACTGGAAATCTTTTGCAGACTAGTCCTGGTCTTTAGTGAGCCAGTCACTACTAGGAAAGCTTAAGGGAATGTTCCAGGAGAATGATGGTATTTGTGTTAAGAAAAGCAAGTGGTTAGCTCTTGATGACAAAGTTGATATTAGGGAGGGGTTATAGCCTTAAAGGGAGAAGGATATGTACATAATGAGTATTAGAGCAATATTTTGAGAGGCCTTTTTTGTTTTTTCCAATTATCAGTCACCAGGTTGACTGAAGGATCGTACTTTTTTTTTAAGCCAAAGTAAAGATCAAAGTTTACATGATTAGAACGAGGTTGGTGTCTGAATCAGTGAAGGAGGAGGGTTGCCCATACTGATGAAATCTCAATACCTGGAGTATCTCTAATTAGAATGTGACTAAAAACATCTCTGAATATATCATTTAGACATTTTTGAGATTGGGAAATTGTTTAGTTGTGAAAGGTATCCTCTCTCAGTTCAATCTGCCAAACAATGAATGAAGTGAATTGAATTTTCTTACCTCAGGGTAAATTAATTTTCTGAGATGGACCATACTGAGGATTTCTTTTTTTAAAACTTTATTTTTATTTAAGCTTTTTATTTATAATACATATGCATGGATAATTTTTCAACATTGGCCCTTGGAAAACTTTCTGTTCCAAATTTTTCCCTCCTTCCTCCTACCCCCTCCTATAGATGGCAGGTAGTCCAACATGTTAAATATGTTAAAATATATGATAAATCCAATATATGTATACAAATTTATACAGTTATCTTGTTGCACAATAAAAATCGGATCTAGTAAGAAAAAAAAAACCTAAGAAAGAAAACAAAATGCAATCAAACATCAACAGAAAGCCTGAAAATGCTATGCTGTGGTCCATACTCAGTTCCCATAGGCCTCTCTCTGAATATAAATGGCTCTCGTCATCACCGAACAATTGGAACTGGTTTGAATCATCTCACTGTTGAAGAGAGCCATGCCCATCAGAATTGATCATCATATAGTCTTGTTGTTGCTGTGTATAATGATCTCCTGGTTCTGCTCACTTCACTCAGCATCAGTTCATGCAAGTCTCTCCAGACCTCTCTGAAATTGTCCTGCTGGTTGTTTCTTACCGAACAATAATAATCCATAACATTCACATACCATAATTTATTCAGCCATTCTCCAATTGATGGGCATCCACTCAGTTCCCAGTTTCTAGCCACTACAAAAAGGGCTGCCACAAACATTTTTGCACATGTGGGTCCCTTTCTCTCCTTTAAAATCTCTTTGGGATATAGGCCCAGTAGAAACACTGCTGGGTCAAAGGGTATGCACAGTTTGACAACTTTTTGAGCATAGCTCCAAATTGCTCTCCAGAATGGTTGGATCCATTCACATTTCCACCAACAATGTATCAGTGTCCCAGTTTTCCAACATCCCCTCCAACATTTGTCATTAAGAGGATTTATCTCAAGTCTTGCTGCTTGAACTTTATATTTAGTGAGACATTGATAAAATATGCTAAAAGAGCTTCACATGATATTTTGAGGGGGTGGGCAAAGACAGTGATTGTAAAAGAAAAATCTCTTTTGATTGTAGGATTTCCTTATTTTTCAAATCATTCCTACAAAGTGACCAGCTCTAGAAAGTATTACTAAGAGGTTTAATTTCTCTCAGCTTTTGATAAGTTTCCTACATGGCAACTGTAATTATTAAACTATTATCACATAATCTTATCCCAATGTTATAAAATATGTTGTTTGTTCTTTATTTTTAAAGAGGATCCATGATATCATGGGGTTGTCTTGAAATTGGATTTAAATGAGACAAAGTTTCACAAAATTGTCAGCCTCACACTCTCTTCCAGAGTCAGTGAAGTCCAGTAGCAAAACAAAATTCAGGATGACTGGCAGTGGCTCAGGACACCATGAATGAGCTTGGCTTCTTTGATGTTTGATCAGATGCTAAGCACTCCACAATGCCTGTTTCAGCGCTCTGCTGGCTGCAGGAACAAATCATCCATCCAGGAAAAGACTTTACATGCTTGGGGTAGACATCCCTCCCTAACTCATCCATGGGCCTGAGCCCTGATTATTGTCTTCATCCTGGTTTAGCCCATCTGTTGAGTCAATTTACCAGGGTGTGGCTGCTGGGCAGATTCATGGAGCCACAGATGAGAATTGAGTGCCAGGTGGACAGCAAAGGTGGATGAGCATCCAGGAGCATCAATAAATCTCTCTGTGCCTAAGGGCAGCTAGGTAGTACAGTAGATAAGAGTAGCAGCCCTGAGGTCAGAAGAACCTGAGTTCAAATCTGGTCTCAGACACTTAACACATCCTAGCTGTGTGATCTTGGGCAAGTCACTTAACCCCAATTGTATCAGCAAAAAAAAACAAAAAAAACAAAACAAAAAAACAAAAACAAAAACAAAAAAAAACAAAACAAAAAAAAAAACAAACATCTTTGTGCCTCAGTTTTCTCATCTGAGAAAATCAGTGGAGTCGGACCTCCACCACTCCTGTTAAGTCTAAATCTGTGATTCTATGGAGCACAAGAATCATGACCATCAAAGTTGATAATCAAGGCAGTTAATGAGCAGCTTCCTTTCTGACCATGCTTTCATAAACCAAGCAGCAACCACTGGCACTTATAGTTTTTCCATGAAGTTTACCTGTGTAGGTGGTAGTCACAGTTTACAATGGCAATATTCATTTCTCTCAGGTTATCGACTCCGCTTTGGCTAGGGGATAACATTGGAAGAAATCAATAGTTCCCTGGTAGTTAGTAATCCCCTTCTACCAGCTAAAGAGTGGATGAATACTGAAAGTTTCCAAAAGAATAGGGAATCCTGGTATAATTTCACTATGGGAAAAAATCATTGAGCCTCTGTGCGATTGTATTTCCCCCAATTCATGGCTTGTTTTCTCTTTCTTCCTACTTAAGGCTACATTTAGACACAGCATTCTTGGATAGCTGCAAGTCAATTCCCAGAGTCTTCACTGTGGCCCTTCTCTACAACCTTTTCCAATACCAGAAACTTGGACTCTACCTCTGACTCTCTCAAGGTTTTTACACAACTTTCTTAAGTCTCTCCAGCATGTTCCCATAGGTAGCCTGTCCCTCTTTTCACTTTCTGACACCACTTTTTGCGTTGTCTTCCCTTAGGTAAGCTCTATAAAGACAGGAACTATCTTACTTGCTTCTATTTGTGTTTCCAGAATTTAGCATAGGGTCTGGCACCTAGCAAACAATAAATACTTTTATCACATTATATCTCTATTTCCATCCATCTACCCATTTGTCTATCTATGGATCGATTTGTCTATGTATACACCTATCATTTAATTATTTTTGCAAAATACTAATCAATTCACCAAGGGTATGCTATTTTATATGGCACAAGTATTAAACAGAAATGATGAACACAGAAAATTCTTGAATGTAGAAATCAACTGAAGCCAGTATGGGTTCACTAAGAATAAGACAATACCCAAGTTGATCTCATTTACTCTTACAGAAATTGTGCTGTTCTCTGATCACTTGCTCCTCTCTCAAGCATACTCATAATTCTAAGACTATTTCCTGCTTTTGAAATAAAGTACACAGGGAACCTTTTGATAGAGTACCAAATTACATTTCCTCCCTAAAGTTCTATAACTTTAGCTTATCTCCCACCTGGTTACTTAAGTTTCTGAACGACTTTCTAGCTCTTTTAATTAAAAGTCCTGCCTCATTAACCAAATCTTGTCTATTTATTCAGACTATCTGCTATCTAGAACTGATACTCAGTACAATAGGTACTCCTCATTCTAGACTGTCATCTGGTCTTAATCCCAGGGCTACAAAAAAGAATGCCTAAGAAAATTATAATTCTATATTTTCTTATGCGTCCTTTTTTTTTACTTTGTTTCAGCTCTCCTGCTAATAAATCCTTGCTCCCAGGTGATGTCCCATTTTTAGACCCTTGTCCAATGCTAACATGTTCTTCCCGATTTGGATGTTACAACAGGAGAATTCCATAGAAGTAGCACATCTCAAATTCAGCAAAACATTTGGTAGTCTTCCATGATAATGGGAGACATGCATAAAATGCATAACTGTGTCAAAAGAGAAAGTTATAGATGGTTTAAAAATTCTTTCCAACCATTGTTCAGTACTAATTCTGTTGAGTTCAAGATCTGTTATCATCTTTACAAGGCTTTATCCTTGGTCCAGATACTCAATAATTTTATCAATGACTTGGATGAAGACACAGAAAGTATGATTATCATCTTTTTTAATGAAAGAAAACTAGGCAAAATGAGTGTTTGAATAATTTTCTTGACATGGTGTACCACAGTTAGATCTAAAAAAAATCCCCACATAAAACAAGCATAGCATGAAGAAGACATGGATAATCTAAAGTCATAAAGACACGTGTGTAAAAATAAAGATCTGGGGGTTTTAGTTGGCAAGAAGTTTAAACATTAATTGAAAAAGCAATTGATTAACAAGCATTAAAAACCTACTCTGTGTCAGGCATCCCTTTTGAAGTAGGATATTGACAAATTAATATGCTTTCAGAGGAATCATAACTGGCACATAGTAGTCGTTTAATAATTGTTTATCGACTGACTGACTAGTGAGGTGTTTGGAAACCATGTCCAGTGATATGGTTATAGGAAGGAAATATTATGCATATTTATATGAATTTTTTTCCTTTCTTTTTTAATCAGTTGGGGAGGCAAGTGTGGGAAGAAGAGAAAATAAATGCTTATTAATTAAAAAAGAATGTTAACAAAAGAAACACATACACTATTCCTTATTTGAATGATTATTAGCAGATAAGAGGAGCTACAATGAGGTACAGAACAAAGTGAAAATGGAAATTATAATAATCTTAACTGTTGACATTTATGTAAAAATTTAAGGTCTGCAAAGCATTCAATATCCTTTGTCTTTGTCCTTCATCACAATACTGTGAGGAAAATGCTTTACTTTTTACCAGTGGGGAAACTGAGGCAAGAAGTTGCTCAAGATCACATAGCTATCAAGTATCAGAGACGTGATCTAACTCCAGACCTTCTGGATTCCAAGTATGTTACAGGAATATACAATATCTGGGGGTCAGAAAGGATGAAGGGTACTTGGAATTCCATTAGTACCTCCCTCACTTGGGATAAACTGATCAAAAAGCAGCTTTTTTTCCGATATAGACAGCTTCCATACTCAGGAATTTTTCATCCTTTACAAGCAAACTTTTCCTGTTGTTTGTTTTCATGAGAGCAGCAGGACCTTTTTAATTCACCACCATTTCTTCATTCAGTGATTATTTATTGAGGCTCTACTCTGGGATCAGAGCTGAAAGTCATAGAACCTCTGATCCAGAATAATTTTTTTTCAGAAGGTAGAAAGGAAAGAAGGAAGGGGAAATGGCCTAGGGAAGTGTGCCTTTCTCTGACTTTAGAAGCAGAGATTTATTATAACCATGAAAATCTCAAAAGGCCTAGGTCAAAAGGAATATTAGGTTATGAAAATTATATAATTGGCAGAGTGGCTACATGGTGATATAATGGAATCTCAGTAAATCCATCCTTTTTAGTCCAGAGGGTCAAGAAATCAAGGAGGATTAGTCCTAAAAAGCAAAAATAAGAGAATGAAAACCACCTGCTTACTGAAAAGAGGAGGTATCCAAGTGCTCACTGGAATTACCTTTCCTTTACAAGTGTGCCAGAAGAATGGAAAGTCCAATTTAATTCATGGTGGGTGTGGATGGGGAGGGAAGGGAATGAGTGATTACAAAAGTCTTAGAGGGGGTAGCTAGTATTAACAGGGTTGATATTTTAAAATGGAGAAATTACTACAGCTATTAGGAAAGCTTAAATAGCTATTTATAAACTGGCATAGGAACATGTTTTTGCAAAAATGGCAAAAGCAACCATGACTTTTCATCAAGAAATGTCATTTAACAAATATTAAGGATCTACTAAGTGAATAGCAGTATGTGAAATACTGTGGGTTTGTGTGAGTGATATTTAGAAGGGATCTACAATCTTGTTGAAAATTCCAGTGTCTATCTGGTTATCAGATAAAATATCTAGATAGTAGATAAAAAATTGTTATCATTTCTTTTGACTTTGGCCCCTTGGGATTTTCATAGTTAAATAAATCTCTGCTTCAGCAAGTCATAGAAAGGCATATTTCCCCAGTCCTTTCTCTTTTCTTTGATCTGAAGAAGTCAGAGGTCCCATGATTTTCAATTCTGAATACTGAGTAGATCTTCGACAAATAGTCCTGGAACGAAGAAATACTGTGGATTGAAAAGGTCCTGCTGCTTTCATTGTATAATATAACTTTGTAGATAACCTTGTTTGAGGGTTCTCTCATTACCAAAATCAGGTGAAGCTTAAATGTAGGCTCAAATGAGATAATATTTGTAAAGCACTTAGCACTTGTGTATAGTAGGCACTTAATTAATACTTGTTGATTGATATACACTCATTGAATACTGATTGAATCTATATTTGGACAGGGAAGAGGAATATGTGTTCAATGTGAAATTTGATAATGTTTCTTGAACTGAAGTAAAAGTTAAATAATGATATTAAATTTCACAGATATCATTGTGGCTTTCAAGAATACTATACCACTCTGCAGTTAGACACGATCTGAATCCTTACCATTTGTCAGTACCTCAGTTTTGATGTTTCCATGATGCCTGGCGACACTGGATTCCAAGAAGATTTGGATGCATCATTTCAGATTATTATTTTAAAATGCTCCATTCCATAAATGGCTGCATTATGGAGTATTAAGGCAAAAAACCCCATGAGATCCGGCTAAGACTACTAACACACAAACTACAAACCCTGAATTTAGCCTCCTTGTTCCTCCTCCTCTTCCTATTCCTCCATCTCTTTTTCTTCCTCTTCTTATGTCATCCAGGCTGGTTATACATGCAGTGACCACTCTTGGGCCTGATCCTGCTACTGAGGGACATCAAAATATGAACCTTTTCTGTTTCTAGTCTGAATTGGTTTGTCCTTAGGCAGCCTGGTGGCCCCCTACTCTTGTGAGCTCCCTATTTTGGGGTAGGTCTTACTGTAGTCACCCAATATAATTTAACCCTTTACAGTCGTTAAAGTGGGAGCTCACTGAAGGCAGGGAGATGATTTTTTTGCTTCTTATTGTATCTAAAAAACTTACCAGAGCTTAGCATAATGCTTGGCACATAGTAGGTGCTTAATAAATATATACTGATTGATTGTAGCTCAGAGTTTCTGAGCTCAAGTAACCCACAAACCTCAGCTTTTTGACTATCAGGGATTGCAGCTACCTTGGTTTGTCCTCATTTATAAGTGTCATTCAAGTACTCTTTTTTGCAAGATTATTCTGGCAGATGAGCTAAAATAGGGAGAAAGTAGAGTACAGGAGACAGATTAGGAGGCTATTTTTTAAATGATTCATGGAGGTGGTAAGGAGGAATTGACCTTGCATAGAAGCAGAAGATGTGGAAAGAATGGATAGATTCCAAAGGTTACAGAGAAGAATCTACAGACTTTGGTGACTGATTAGAGGTGAGGAGTCAAAAATGTCTTGGAGATTTTGAAATTCATGAAATCGAGAATGATGGCGTCATTGACTGGATAGTAAAATTTCAAGAGTTAAAAGGGCTGCCTAGGATAATGACTGTAGATCAATCCCTGCAAAAAATAAAACTCTTTCTATCACATCCTTGACAAATTGTTATCTAGTCAGATATATTGGTACATCTCTTTAATTTGAGTTACCAAGGCTTATATACAGTGATCCCTTGAAAGGGGTTGAGGTATCATCAAGCTACCAAAGAAGTCCAAACTGGCTCAGGTTAAGAATGGAGCATGTCAAATTACTAAGCTGATAGTCCATGAATAGTCCCTGCACATCTAGCCTGAGTGAGCTAGGAATATCTAGTATTGAAAAAATAATTCTCCCTGCCCCACCTCAAAAATGGTTATTCGGCTTCTGCTTGAGGTCCTCCTGGGACCAAGAAGAGTCATGGCATACTGTTGTCAGAAATGAAGAAATAAGACAGATAAAACAGATTTGGGGAAAAGGTTACAGGATTATGGAATCAAAGATTTAGAATTGGAAGAGACACCTAGTCCAATCCTCTTTACAGAATAATGAGTTTTGTGTAGAAATCTTACATTGACTATGCTGCCATGAAGGCTGTTGCAAATACATGAGTAGAACTAGAGAGTGAGGTCATAGAGATTTCAAGTTCTTTCTCTGTTAACAAAGAGAGCTGAAATTGTGAAATTAGATAAATTTATCTGGAAGGAAGAATATTATATAAAAGAAAGGAACTAAAAATCAAGAACTGAACACTGAACAATGTCCATATGTCAAGGGAAGGAAGAAACAGCAATAAAAGCAGAAGGAGAGACAAAATTGGGGCATCTAGGAGTACCATAGTGCATAGAAAGCCAGGTCTGGAGTCAGGAAGATTATTAGCTCTGTAACCCTGAGCAAGTCTTTAATCTTATTTGCCTCAGTTTCATTATCTGTAAAATTAGCTGGTGAAGGAAATGGCAAACCAATCTAGTATCTTTGTTAAGAAAACCCCAAATAAAGAATGAGAAACAGTTAAAATAACTGAAAAGAGACAAGAATGAAGGGTCATAGAATGACTGCTGGAAGGTGCCTGAATTTCATGTAGCTTGTTTGGTGACCTTGGATTTTCAGTACAAATGGAAATACAAATTGCAAAGGTTGAAAAATGAATGAGTGAGGAAACGGAGGCAGTGAAACTTGAGAATGGTCTGAGAAGTCCGGCGGAAAGAAAGAAATGGAATAGTAAGTTGGGACTGTGCCTGGCATTTCTGCCCCATGCGTACAACCTTCTCTTACCAGGATCTATGATTTTATTGGTGAGAATGTAATCTCCAAGAACACAGAATACACCTCCTCCATGCCTCAAGTGTTCATAGCATCACAGATACAGAGATTAGTAATAATAATAATAAAATTCTTAATCTGACACGAATGAGTTTATTATTTTAAAAGTTTTGATCAATATATTTTAATATGATTGGTTGATTTTTTCTGTATTATCTTTTATACATGGAAAAATATGTTGCTAAGAGGCTTTACAAGATGGCCAAATGATCCAGGAAACAAAAATGGTGACGAAGCTCTGATTTACAGCTAAAAGAGACTTCGAAGCTCATTTAAGATCAACAGATAAGGCAATTGAGGTTCAGGGACAGAAGTTGAGATTTGGACCCAGGTCCTCTCACCATTAAATCTGGATTTTCTTCTATTAGTACAAGCCCTTTTTGGTCCCTATAACTTCTATCATTCTTCCCTGTCCCCTACCCACTCCATCCATTAACCATTTGGTGGCCAAATTATTCTGATGGTTCTTGGACAACAGAGCTTGTGTTTAAGTGCCCAACCTTTAAGAAATGGAGTCCTTTCCACACTGGGACAAATCATCCTAGAGTCAAACCTTTGAGGCAGAACCTAAAAGTTCACAGTTCAGGGGGAAAAGGCCAAGAGATGAGTGATCTCTGGTAAACAGAACAGCTTCAACTTATCAATGACATGAGGAAATAGGCACTACCCCTCCTCCTGCTGCTGGTGGCATGGGGTAAGGGGCAAACTACTGCTAAGGAGCTGAACTGAGAATGGCAAGTAGGGTGGGATAGAGTGCCCCACCTTGGAGACAGGAAGACCAGGTGCCCCTCTGGCCTCAGACTTTGCTCAATGGTTGTTGTATTGTCCAAGAGAGATAACATTTGGAAAATGCTTTGTAAATCTTAGGATGTTGGGTCTTTTGAGTTTCAGTGATGGCCCCTATCTCTGTTACAACTAAGGCAATTCAATTCAATTCATGAGATCACAGAATCAGGACTGAAAAGGACCTTAAAGAACAGCTTTCTCCATTTTTAGAGATAAGGAAACTGAGGCACAGTGAAGTTAAGTGACTTGCATAGGGTCATACAGCTAAAAAATGTCAGAGGATGGGTTTGAATTTAGGTATAGCTGATTTCAAGTCCAGCACCCTAAACAATTCAGCCACAATGTACAATTCAATTCAACCCCGCAAAATTATTTACTAAACACTCACTATGTCCATGCACTGGGCAAGGCAGTGATGATGAAAAGACAAAAATGAAATACTGTTGCCCTCAAGAAGCTTCCAGCCTATTCTGAAGAATAGTTCATACAAACAGGAATCAATAAAAATGGAGAAAGAAGAACATGGAGGTCAGTTTGGTTAAGATAGAGTATTATGGGCTTTAAATAGATACAAGAAGAGGGTTTTTTATCTTAGAAGTGAGAGAGAATCATTAAGCTTCTTGAGGTCAGGGGATTAGACAGATCTGTCCACTGAGGAATACCCTCTAAGATCTGTAAGAGTCTGCTTCCCTTCAGAGTCAAAATCAGAGCATCCCCACACATACACAAATGCAATCAGTTCTCTTAAGCAAATGACAAAATGGCGGGCACATCAATGTGCAAAGATGGAGAGACTCATTCCTGTTCATTCTAGAGATGCATTCCACATAATATAGAAATCTATGCAAATTTCCCCCCACAGATTTGAGAAACTGAAAATGAAAACATTATTTTGGTAGATGAAAGTTGTTTTTTGCCTGATTTTCCCCATCTGTCAAATGTTCATATGAAGCAAAAATGAAATGGATTTTCATTTATTTTTTCATCTATACTGTAATCCAAAGACCGTTTAGTAAAAGACTTTAGTAAATCACTTGGTCACTTTCTTCAACCAAACAGTCTTTAAGCAATACTATATATCAGCAAGCTTTTGACATCTTCATTTTTTGTCCTTGACATCTTCCCTTAAAAATAATACGGTGTTTGCCCTATTATCTTTTCTTCAGAACCCATGAGCAAATATCAGATATCCAGCTGTCCACCAAAGAAGCTATTAAGACAGAGACCTCAAAGATGGGGATAAAGAGAAAGTTTTCATCTCAACACATGCAATGGAAGGTGGCTGCCAGATATGGCAGTATTTTTTAATTCTTCATTGGGGATAGATGGGCTATGCTATCAAATGATCAGTTCAAGTCAGCAAATCCAACTTTGTTCTAACCTAATGAAAACCTTTGTTGTACTTCAAGCATCCATAATTCATCAGTGTGGGCAACCCATATCCCTTGACTTAGCAGATAGTTTTTTGAGAGCTTCTGTGGATAAATGTCATCACCCTGACACCAATTTGGTGATGAGTATGGAAAATTAAAAATTCTTGATCTTCAAAGAAGACAATCAGAAATAGAGTAAACCTAACACACTGAATAACTCTGATATGTGGAAATGTATCTTATAGACAACAGAGTATTTTTGGATGATTTGGAGAAGCAAACAGAAAGATGCTGAATGGAGAATAATTGAAGGAACTGGTATATTCAGTTTGGAGAAAGAAGGCTGACAGGAGGATATAATAACCTTGGAAGGGCTATCACCTGGAAAAAGGTTTAGGTTCATTCTACTAAGCCCCATGGGAAAGAAATAGAAGCAATGTGTAGAAGGTACAAAGAAATTAATTTGATATCAAGAAAAAATTTCCTAGCAATTTGAAAAGTAGAATGGGCTCCTTTTGTGCTAAGCTTCTCTTCTCTGAAGATCTTCAGGTGGTAGCTGGATAGCCTCCTGTGAGGTATTCTCCTTCAGAGCTGAGCTTCCTTCTAACAATATGGGATTCTGCAGGTGATTTAGGAGACTTTTTAGAGTGGGACTGCATCACCTGAAGCAGGTTCTGTTTATAGAGTCATTATATAATAGCTGAATTGAATCAATAAAGGAAAAACAAAGCCATTCTTAGATTATCACATATTAAGTTGCTCCCATTAGCATCAAGCTTTCTGGATTTGCATATAAAAGTCAGCTATAATCATATAGATGCTGGTATCATGAAAACTAGTGTTCCTCTACCTATAAAGAGGGCACTATAGGTGACTTTGTATCCTTATTTTCTGTTGAATAAACAGTCTCACTGTGGCTAGTCCTGTGGTAATCACATCCTCAGAACTTAGAAAATAAAGCTCTTGTCCCCACAGACTTGGCGATGTCCAATGATTTAACATTGGAAAATGATGTGATTTTATCAAGGGAAGTGATGTTGAAGAGAAGGCAGGACCTTTTGCTCTGCCAGCGTAACCTAAAGACTATGAGATTTTTCATTCTGCTTTTCTGTAACTGACCTCAAGGAGCTTATGTCTGATTGGGGGAAACAATATCCCCTTATTAGAATGTAAGCCCCATGAAGACAGGAGGACTATGATTTTTTTGTATGTAGTTTGTATAAAGTAAGAGCTTAATAAATGCTTCATTCATTCATTACATAGTCATAGTGCTTACATTCATTCTTGGTAGGACAATAAATGAGGTTTTCTAGTTTGTTTCTTGGAGGAATTGTTTAGGCATTTAGTTTTGGGCTCCCTGTTTAGACAACTGGCTCCTTCCCTTTTTAATACTTGCCCTTGAACTTTAAGGCAGGTTTACCTCTAAAAATACTGCATTCACATGCACTATATTCACTTTGCTCTAAATCTGAAATACCAAGGGGGACCCCCCCAACTTCCCCTGAGATGCATGGTCCAAGAGGCTGATTGAGGGGGGGAGTTTATAGGATCGACTTGGAAGAAGGCAGCTTTCCTCTCATTTTGTAGACTAAAGAATAGAAACTCAGTAGTAATGTTTCACCCACAACTCACTTAAGTAAGTTATATAACAAAGCCCAGATTTCAATCCATTTCTTGCAGCTACATTGACTTCTCCCTATCCTTACATGTCACTGTCTTTCCTTTGGGGGACAGCACTTCTTTCTGATTCAAAATAAGATCCATATGTAAAGTTGTTAGTTGTCTCTCTATATTCTACATCTCTCCTTTTAAGCCAGGTCTTTTTAACCCTTTCTAGGTCATGGCCCTCCTCTGGCAATCTAGAAAAGTCTGTCTCAGAATCATGTTTTTGAAATTCATAAAATATAATACATAGAATTATAAAGAAAAGCACTTATATTGAAATGTAGTTATTAAAATATATTTAAAAAAAACCCCTCAAGTTTCCAGCTTCTGAGTTAAGAACTCTTGTTACATTTTAAAGTTGTGGCTGCAGCTCTGAAGTTCAAAGTCAGAATTTGAATTGGATGTGGAAGAAGCCTATTAGACCTAGCTGTTTTCTGCAGTTCTTCTATTAGCAGACACAGCCAGGGAGTACAATCAGGTTGCCAATTCTCCAAGTGATTCTGGCAAATGGAACCCACTGTAAATAGACCTCAATTGCCAGCCTGACTCCTTGCCCTTGAGACTCCTCAGTCCTCACAGTTGAAGGCACTTATCCCCACAGGCTGGGGGTGAGAGGGGCTGTCTAAATGCCAGGCAGGGATTCCCAGCATGCATCTACCTTACCTGCTGGTCCTCCCTAGATGTGGGCTCCCTTCTGATCAAGTAACCTAGAACTATCCCACAGCTGTTTCCCTCTTCTCATTGTCCTGTGCTCAAGTTGTTACCTTGTCATGTCCTCCTCACCTCTTGTCCTCCTAGTCCAGTTTTTCTAGCTAAAATTTGGCTCCCTCTTACCCACTACCACTATGGAGCAAGAAGCTCAGGACAGTGTAGTGGAGAGAGCTTGAGATTTGAAATCTGAAGGCCCTGATAGGTCCCATACCTATCTGCTATCTCTTGTACATAGCATCCCATCTTTTGCTTCTGTGTCTCCCATACTTAAAATGTACTCTCCCTCTCTCCTTTCACTTCCTAGAATACTTAGCTTCCTTCAAGGCTAATTTCAATGCCTTCTCCTATATGAGGACATTTTTCATTTCTGTGGTTCATAATGTTCTCTTCTGCCAAAATTACTTGATCAGGGTATCCAGAGAGAGAATCATGGAGACTGAATATGGATTGAAGCATAGTATTTTTATCTTTTTTTCTTTAAGTTTTCCCCCTCTTTTAGTCTGACTTTTCTTGTACAACATAACAAATATGGAAATATGTTTAAAAGGATTAGAGATATTTCACCGATATCAGATTGCTTGCTTGTCTTGAGGAAGGGGGAGGTAAGGGAGGGAGGAAGAAAAATTTAGAATACAAAGTCTAATAAAAATGTTGAAAACTATCTTCACATGTATTGGAAAAATAAAACACTATAAAAAACCAAAATTACTTGATCAGATTCTGATTTGTATGAATAAAGAATCCTCTTAAGTAGTAAAATTATTTGAATTTGCACTGCATATTTCCATTGGGTTGGAATGAATGACTATATTTCACACAATTCCAGCTTAAATAGTGTGAATACGAATACAGGTAACTACTTCGGTATTCATTATTTCCATTAATTGGAAACAATGTATATGTTTTTTTTCTTTTTCCTTTTCTCCCTTCCTTTTCTCTCTCTCTTTCTTTCCTTTCTCCTTTCTTTCTGTTCTTTCTTCTTCCTTCCTTCCTTCCTTCCTTTCCCTCTCCCTCTCTTCCCCCTTTTTCTCTTTATTTCTCTTTATTTCTTTTTCTTTTTTCCATCCATCTTTCCTTTCTTTTTTCCTTCTCCAGCTCATTTTACAGATAATAAAACTGAGGCAAACAGGGTGAAGCAATTTGCCCTATCATCACACAGGTAAAATTTACATTTAAATCTAGTTTGGACTGCACCCTTCAGGTTTGCAGACAAGATTTCTCTTATGGTTAATTTCTAGTCATAGTTAAGGACTTGTTAATAATGGCCACATAGGGATAGATTTTGCTCTAGCACTGACATCTCCTTGATTAAACTTGCCTTTCCTCCAGTACTCAGTAAGCTATTAAGTATAAGTGCAACTAGATGGCCTAGAATGAGGAAGATATGGATTTAAATCCAGCCTCAGATACTTAATAGTGTCTGAGGTAGTGGTATGATACCGAATAAGTCACTTGACCTGGATCTGCCTCAGTTTCCTCAACTGTAAAATAGGGATAAAATAGGACTTACTTCCCAGGGTTGTTGTGAAAATCAAATGAGATAATTGTAAAGATCTTAGCACAATCCCTGGCATATAGATATTACTTTTGGTGATGTATTAAAAATGATTGAGTTTTAGAGCAGGTAAGCTTGGTTTTTATAGGATAGCTAGAGAGCAGGAGTGATAGATAGATCCTGATTAGTACATCAAATCTGAAATATTTGAAGTTGAAATTTTTGGAAAATATGGCCACTGGTGGAAATATACAGCAAATTTAAATAATTTAAGTACTTCACTGGATTCATGATTCACATGAATTGGGTCCTAGATGGAGATGTCAAGATGGCCAGAAAAGAACCACTTGGACATACAAAGTTCAGAATCTGCAAGAATGAAAGTCATCAACGGTGCACAGTGATTGAAGAATTCCAGGACAATATTAATAATTTGGGGACAAAAATTTCTAGACAGAGGGGTTTCTGAATAATACCAAGTTCGTGAAAAAGCTGAAAGCATTTGGGGATCAAGGAGTATCAGGGCTGAGAGAGGAATAAGGAACAGAGCCATAATAAGGAGAAGAGAACTTACACCTTGTATTTCACTGTTATTGTGAGCTGGGCAGACTATGTATGTCTAAGGGAGCAGATGCGATTCTCTACTAATCAATTCTGTTATTTCTATTTTTGAAAGGCTTCAACTACAGTAAGAATATGATTCTAAATTATTATATAGGATATAGGAAAAGTGAGAATCCTCATTAGGAAAGATGCTTAATTTTCTTGTGGAACATCAATCCAGGGATATTATTACCTGTCTAATGTTCTTGGAAGAAGTTAAAGTCCATAAAAGAGGCAGGGAGAAGTGTCCTGACTATTTACTGACTTGGTAGCAATTCTATATGTCCTGATCTTTCTGTCAGCTATCTATCTATCTACCTACCTATATAACTTATTATCTGTCTCTATCCTGTATTCCATTATCAATCTACTATCTCTCTATTATAGCATTTTTTTCTATTTATCCTACCATCTATATCTTATTATTTATCTATCTCTTTATGTCTAACCTATCTAGCCATCCTGTCATCTGTCTTATTATCCATCTATCTTTATTTTATCTTATCTGTCTTTCTATGTCATCTCTATCCATCCATCTATCATGTCTTTTTGTCTCCCTCCATCCACCTGCCTGCTCATCTGTCCATCCATCTATCCATCCATCCATCATCTATTTATCTATACATACATTCATCTGTCTTTCCTGTAATTGACTGTGGGTTCAGCAATCACATCTGTGAGGTCTTTCAGTACCTCACTTATGTAGTTAGTCTGTGCTACAAAAATAACAACAGGCCCTATCTTACTATCTCCTTTTTATACTGAATATCAACTCCCTCTTCACCATTTTTGTCCTTTATAGTCTAAATACCATTCTCCATAGCACAGAAAATAAGACTGAGGAGCCTCTATTGTGGCAGTTGCCCTTTTCTCAATAATCCAAAGGAAAAATCTTACCATTTCTTGAATCTTCAACTTTGCCCCGACATGGCCACTAGAAGGTTTGGGTGGCTCTCTTTTTCTTTTCTCACCAGCCCATGTTCACTTTGAAGTTTTTCAGTTAAAAACTTTGGCTTTGAGATATGAGCAGGTTGATTGGGAGCTCACTCTGAATTTTAGCCAACCTGATTCTATTCACACAAGACTTTGCCAGGCATTCATATTTATCTTCTGTTATCTGCCCTTGTTCCTATATTCCGTATTTCTTTCTTTCTTTCTTTCTTTCTTTCTTTCTTTCTTTCTTTCTTT
>JAJPUD010000003.1:1846387-1872661 GCA_023553655.1 Myrmecobius fasciatus
TTTCTTCTCCTCCTCCTCCTCCTCCTCCTCCTCCTTCTTCTTCTTCTTCTTCTTCTTTGCTGAGGCAATTGGGGTTAAGTGACTTGTCCAGAGTCACACAGCTAGAAAGTGTTAAATGACTTGAGTCCAGATTTGAACTCAGGTTTTCCTGGCTTCAGGGCTGGTGCTCTATTCACTACACTAACTAGCTGCCCCTGTATTTATTCTTTTAAAAAAATCTAAATTGATTAGTGAGTTCTCTTACATCTACATTAGTTTTTCCAGATATTTTCTCTATCTTCTTTCTCATCAGAGCTGTTTCTCTTTGTGTCTATGGAATTTAATTCTCAAAAGTTTCCCATCATTACTTGGCTTACATCACCAGTGGAATTTGTATCTATCCACAGAGTTAAAGACCTGAACTCAAGCCCCTCATCTCACCCTTACTAGCCAAAGTTTACCTCTCTGTGCCTCAGTGTCCTCATCTGCAAAATGGCAATAACCATACTTATAGTACAGCTTACAGAGTTGTTGCTGGGAGGCTCAAATGGCATTACCTCTGGAAAGCACTTTGCAAACCTAAAAGCCCTATTTCAATGTTAGTTGTGAGTTATTTTTTATTTGCTGCTTCTGCTTCCTCAGTGCCTTCTCATACTTCTCAGCCCCTTGCTTCTGTTCCTTTTTCTTGTGCCCAAAACATTTAAATGTGACCCTTTCTATTTTCCAACTGCGCATTAAGCTGCACACACCTATAAACAAATACTTGGTGTTTAATGCCACCTTCCACAGATGTATCCTTTTATAGACTTTCTTTACCTAGGGTGAGTCAGCAGGAGACAGGAAACTGACATTATGAATATTTCACACAGACTTTGGATTTACCCAATTCATTAAATAGGCACAATTTTTCCAGTTTTTTTGGTAGACTTGGCCAGTAATTGACAGGTTCTTACCTAACACTTCAAACAGGGATCTGGGGCTCTTTTAAGTAAATTCAAGCCATCCATAATTTCTTCTCTTTCATTCCTCTACCACTTATTGCCCTGCTTTGATATATATATATATATATATGTATATATATATATACACACATACACATATACACATATACATATATACATGTATATATATATACACATTTACACATATATGCACATATGTATGCACACACAGAAATACACACACATACACATATATATATATATGTATATGTGTATATACATATATATATATGTGTATATTTGCTATCAAACTCAGAGAGTGTCTGTTAGAAGGGATATTAAGGACTTTAGAGGTTCAAAATACATAATAACACAGATACTCCACACAGGGACATATTCAAAGACACAACTATTATGTTTTTAATAGAAATGCAATGGAAAAGTTAAATATTTATCATTTTCATTTACCGTCATCTATATAACATTCTTGTAAAGCTAAAGACAGTTGCACACAAATCTCTCTCACCCTGTCCCTCTCTGACTCCTCCTCTCTGCTCCTCAGAATCACCTTGAACATAGAATATACAAGTGTGGAAGAGACTAGTGGTGGAGAGGTCACTTTGTCCAATTGACACTTGCACCAAAAACTATCTACAATATCAATGAACATACACAGGGTAAACACTTACTGCATACTAGGCACTGTTAGGATGCAACTGGGAAGCCCTTGAAGAGCTTACATTATGCAAAAATAGTGATATATTTCCATATTAGTCATGTTGTGAAAGAAGAAACAGAGTAAAATGAAAAAAATACCAAAAAAGTGAAAATAGTGAACTTCAATCTGTATTTAGACCTCAAATTTCCTTGGATGCGGAGAGAATTTTCTATGATGAGTCTAAAAGGGATATTTTAAAAAATAGTTCTCAACTCACCTGTCTCTGTCTCTATCCCTCCCTCTTCCCCCCATGCCCTTTGTCTGTCTGTCTCTCTTTCTACTCTTTGTCTCTGTCTCTGTCTCTGTTTCTCTCTCTCCCCCCTGAATCATGTATCATCAACTGTCTACTGAATGCATCTTCTCCTGGATGTTCTCTAGGAAAACCAAACTCAGTCTGTCCACAATGGCTTTCCTCTCTCCATCTCTGCCATCTCCTTCCCCAAATGGTGCTTTTTCTTCACACTTCCTTTACACAAACCATCTTCCAAGTCATCAAGATTATAAATCTGGGAGTCCACTGTTATTTCATCATTCTTCCTTCCAATTCTCATAGTCAATCAGGGGCCAAGTCTTGGTAGTTTTACCTTCACAACACTTCTCATGTTTGTTACTCCTTTCTATTCATATGGCCACCATACTGGTTTATAACATGATATAAAGGATGCTCACAAAATTCTTTATTATTTAAATCACAGAAATGGCCTTATGATCATTTAAAAGTAGACTTTTTGGTAACTTTTTGCTACTATGCTTAAGAGTGAAAAAGCTAATCTGATTTTTTTCCAAAAAGTGTGATTTAATAAATATAGAAACCATAAATCTGAAGTTTTCTTGTTCTATATGTGATGGAAGTCTTCTGAGTCAAAACAACATACATATGTGTGTGTATATGTATATATATATAACTATATCTATATCTGACACTAGGATACATGATGATTTTAAAGCTGATTTTGGGGGTAATAAGACTGCTAAAGAGATACAGGAGAACCAATATTTGCATAAAATTAAATAAAGAATGCTACAGCAAATGCAAATAAATGCAGAAAGGGAATAGTTTAATTTTGATCTGTGATTAGTATCAACCATCACAATATGGTAATAATACAAAAGCTCAATAGGAAATAAAATTCTGCATGCATCAGGTAACTAATGGTTTTAAATTATTTATAGACTGAATGCCCCGAATAATTTATTTTTCTCTTTGGAGAAATAGTTATTGATTAGGCTTCAGATTCTGTTTTTCTAGTGGCTACCCCTCAGAATATTTTAATATAAGAATATATTATATATAATGCAAAATATTTGATGGTAGAGACTCTTCCCCTGGTATAACATGACAAGCCAGATTTTTACCTAGTGCATTAATAATAACAGGAATCGAATGGTTGACCTTGGTGGATAGGCAATTCAATTAAAAACAGAAAGGCCAAAATGAATTCTGAGCAGCAGTGAAAAGGAATCTAAGAACCTAATAAATAATGTGGGAGATCAGTTTGATATCCTGGAGGTATGCCTTTTTACTCAGTAATTTTCTTAAGGTCTAGAAGGAGGGCTCACAAAAGCATTTAGGATTTAGATAATCTTCTTCCAATTCCAAATATGGTATGCACAGGAACTCATCTTGAATTTTCTAGCTGTCTCACAGACTTGTTCCAACCCAATCAGATGAGGTTGGTCATTGGTTAGTGTTGATGGTGTTGGGGAAGGTGGGTTCTTTTTTCACTGTGAATAGGTTGGATGCGTATAAAAATGAATAACGAGCCACTTAGTGTTGTAAAAACTCATCTTTTAAACTCAAATATCCTCCCTAGGATTCTACGGAGGTTTATGATCTCAGAAGAGTCAAAATTGTGGCTGACCCAAAAGACAATGTGTGTTAGTATCCATCCAGTGAATAACAGCAACTTGTTCATGATAATATTAGTAATCAAGATATATGACTGAGGGAAAAATGGTCATAGAGAGAGCAAGACAGGCCAAGTTCTCCAAGAATGCTCCAAAACTGCAAGAACTCCAAATTTGGGGGCGAGTAGGTGGGATCATTCATGAAGAATTATGGAAAGGAATAGACAAGAATCTCAAGGTATGAATTGTGTCTCCACAAATACAGGGAGGTCGTTGTCTTGTCAGTGAGATTGTAGACTCATTGAACTATCATAAGATATTATTTATGTTATAAATAATATCCTTCTATACTACTGGTCATAAAACAGAACACATTGATGGAGTGCCTCCAAATGATTGTCTACATGGTCAGGGAGACCTGGAGGACCATATAGATTGAAAGTTGGAAGGGACCTTAGAGATCATTGAGTCCAACACTCTCATCTTACAGATGAGGAAATTGATACATAGCAAGGTTGAATGACTTCTAAGTGCCTGAGGCAGGATTTGACCCTTGGTCCCACACTTCATCTACTTTGCCACTTAGCTGCCAGCTCAGACCATATTCCTTCCAAATTACTTCTAATAGATGGGGAAGATAATTTTGTGTATTGTATAAGTAAAGAACCTCTTTTGACAGTTTCTTCAAAACTCAAGAGGAAGCCTGCAGCCAAACACATTTGAACTCATGGCTGCCTCCAGGAAGAGCAAATCCCACGTTATTTATCAGATCATTCGGGATATTCCTTCAAAGATCTGTGCCTTACTTCCTAGAAGAAATTCCATCAGAGCAAGATATCTTGCATCTATTTTTTGTACAAGTAATGCAACTAATGTCATGCTAACTTTTCAGCCCGGATCCAAGGGCACCAACTTAAAAGTCACTTCAAGATTTCTTTATGGCAGTGAAGGCACCTAGCTTGGGTTTCCCCTAGCTCTCTGGACCAACAAGGTGGCTGTAGGGTGGTAAACTACTTATGGTGGTTGGCAGAGAGCCCACTTACATAATGGACCTTAATGTGGCAGATAATTATGTTTCCCTGAGGCTATTAGCAAAGCAGGTGTTAGGTTTTCATATTGATATAAGTTGTAGGTGATTGTTATTCAACAAAGAACTAGAAAGGGAGGCGGGACAATGAACCAGGGAGTAGCTCATCAGGCAGCCTTTCAAGAATATATTCTTGTATTTCGAGGCAGGATATATTCTTGAGACAAAAGGGATAGGGCAAACAAGAGCCAAAATTCTAGGTAAGGTGGAGAAGTCTTAGCCAAAAAGGATGATGATATAAGAGGTACTGCATGCTACCTGGGGTATGAAAAGTCAATGAATGATTTTCTTCTTTATCTATTAAGTAGTTCATAGATAAAAAGGTATCATGATACAGAAATCTGTCTCTAGAGGTATGTTTGTCTCTGAGGGAAAGGCTCTGCCATATTTGTTCTGCAATTAAATCCTTTACAACTTGGCTCCAGCTTACCTTTTCATCCTTATTATAAGTTACTTCCCTTCATGGAAACCAACCACACTGGTCATCTTGTTGTTTCTCAATCAAAGCGCTCCTTCTCTGGACCTTTGCACAGATTAGTAGTTTTCTATCCTCAGATGTCCTCAGGTCCTCCAATGCCCTGTGTTTCTTCAAGGCTTCTCAGCTCAAATGACATAATAATTTTTATGTCTCCCTCTCCTGCTGTCTGCAACTGTTACTTTTCTCCCTCACTCCCTTACACTTAACATGAGATATACATTTATATAACTATATAGAATTTACATATATTACCTATAACTTATTTCTATGTGATCACATAAATACAATATATAACATATTTCAAACACAAAATACCTTTGCTAATATATTTAAAACATACATACATGTTCATATATTTAAAATATATAAATATATTTCTATAGCAAAATCATAAGCATATAAAATATTACATATTTATATATTATGTAATATAAGCAATATGTATTATATAATACAAATATAGATTCATGTTGTGTTTATATGTAATATATAATAAACCACAATTACATACATGTAAACATACATTCACATTAAAACACATGAACATATATTTGTGTATTATACATAACATGCACACCCAAATATATCTATATATATCACCTATATATGTAATGTGTTGCCTCTCTGGATAGAATGCAAGCTTCCTGAGTTTATTTGCCTCTTGTCTTTGTGTCCCCACTGTCTGGTATACCATAGGAGCTTAATAAATACTTGTGGAGGGGTAACTAGGTGATGCAATGGATAGAGCACCAGCTCTGAAGTCAGGAGGACCTGAGCTCAAATCTGGCCTCAGACACTTAACACTTCCTAGCTGTGTGTCCCTGTGTGTTATTTAAGCTCAATTGCCTCAGCAAAAAACAAAAACAAAAAAAAATAAATAAATACTTGTGGAGTGATTTTTAAGTTTTGGTATGTTTCAATGGAGTAGATCACCCTAGTATTTCAATTGCCATGGAGGTGATGTTCCAGGGGAGAGCACTGACTCAAGGAGGGAATTTATCCAAGGATGGAAGTTTGGGAGGCAATTAATGTTGGGAGGCAATTAATTAATGTAGGTTCTTTACTTAAAGGGGGACTAAGTTGGAATGGTAAAGTCTATGTCATGAATGGGTCCTTTTATTGGAGTTATCATTGCTTTGTAAAGGAAGAAAAAGGAGAGAAAGAGAGAGAAAAAAAGAGAGAGAAGACCTAGAGAAATACAGAGAGTCAGACACAGAGACAGAGAAACAGAGAGACAGAGGGAGAATGAGAGAGATTAAATTGTGATCTTGGGAAGAAGAGTGGTCAGTATTGTGTACTTTGTATAGGTTCAGGTAAGAATCGTTTGAAGAAAAGGTGAATTTGTTGACCTTTGATGGAGCTAGGAGACACTCATAACCTAAGAAAGTAGTGATCCAGATAAAGAGGGGTCCTCCCAGGAGCAGAGTTGGTTCTAGAACACCAAAATAAAGTGCAGAGACTAAACAATTTAGTGCAAACTGACTGAATTGTGAATATAAACATACACTAAGAACCAAAACACAGATCCAAATAACAACTTAATGGTTCACAGTTTAGTAAATAATATATTAATGATCTGAAACAACTGGGCTTTTGTCTCCGGTTCTCTCCAATGCCCTCCCCATCTCTAGCTCTTCTTCCTTCAAGTCCCAGCTAAAAGAAAGCCTTTCCCAATTCCTGTTAATTGGGATTACCTTTGGTGATTATTGATGTTACATAGTTTGTATGTCCGTGTGGGTTTGCATGTTGTCTCCCCCATTGAGACCAAGGGAATGTCTTCTGCCCCTCTTTGTATGTGCTTCGCACAGTGTAGGGTACAGAGTAAGGCCTTAATAAATATTTCTTGACTGACTGATTATAAAAGGACCACAAAAAGGATTTTCTACTTGAGGATATCTTAGTGAGGAAAAGCATACCAGGGAAGGAATAAAAATAATAGTAAAAAAATAAGTAAATTCTTTGGGGGAGAGAGAGAGAAATTTGGGGCAAAAAATTAAAAGTAATCAGGTTGATAAAAAAATTTATATATACTTAACCATAGGAAGAGTAGATAGAAATTTGAGGGCTTTTAAAAGATTTTTATTTCCAAAAATTTCTTCCTCATCACAGTATCAATTTCTTACTTCCAGGAAGCCCTATATTTCCCCCCAAATGAAGTCTGCAGTTAATATACTTTGTAATTGGGTTCAGATGTTATCTGGAAGGGATAATATGTAAATTATCCAACTCAGACTAGTATTAATGAGGAATTCAGCTAACACCCATCCTAACTCATCAATGAGAGCATTAATGTTGAGAGCAATGCTTGGAGGGAATGGGAAACTGTGGATAGGGAACTTTTGGTTAGTAGAGGGAACAGACAATGTCTTGGAGGCAGTCTGGTGGGGACCAAGTTGACCATTAGGACACAGAGTGGTAACATCCAAAGAAGGAATGGAGGGAAAACGTAGATAAACTTTGACTGCCTTCCATCTTTTCCTAGAGGAAACTCACAACCTCCTTGGTCCATTTATCTATCTCCCATCTTTGCAGTAATGACTTTTAGATCCATGTTCTTTCTCACCTGTGAGCATGATTCAAAGCAAGGTCGGGTTTCCTCATCCGTAGATAACAGGTGACAAGCTTTGTCTCAATAAAACTAGCAACACTTGAAATATCTTCAGCAGATGCTTCAAAAGGTTTTCCCAGAGCTGCTCCTTTACTGCAAAGCTAAAAAAAAATCAAAGAACCCTTCAATTTTCTATCATCATATTTTAAAAAAATTATATTTTTAAAATGGGCAAAAATATGACTATTCCTCCTGGACAGGGTGAGTAAAATCCTAATATTTTGTCTGTGTAAAAATTGAATAAAAATATTCACATTTACTTATGTGATCATAACATACAGTACGTGACACTCCTTATTGTCAAATGTTTCCTGTACAACATATTTTTATGTGTCTTACAGATTTAAAAGCATCACCATTTACTAAAAATGCCAGTTTTTTTTAAAGAAACACACAATAAGTAAAGATCTTATCAGAAAAATGGCGATAAATCATTTTTAAAGGCCAGCACTTTTATGGAAACTTAGCTGTGCAATGATCTAACATGCTATCAAGTTTGATTTAATACAAGAAGGGGTATTGGAAGTAAACTCATAGGAACCATTAACATGATCAGTGATTAATTTCAGCCTGAATCATATTCATGAGGAAGACATTGGCAGAAGAAAAAAAAAGGTGAAACCTTATTAAAATCAGTGAGCAGAGGCTGTGGTGTCAGAAAATTATTGCTGGGATATCTGGAATCATTAATAAAAATTCCAGGAAGTCTAGTGGTTGCTGAGTAGCATATGTACATTTAAGAGGAAGGAGGTGATTCCACCTTCTGGGAAAAACCTGATGGCCAAAAGCTGATTCTTCTCAATGAATAAACACGGGAAGGTTAAAGAGCCTCTACTAAACAGGGACCCACCTTTTCTTTCACAGGTAATTTTCTTAAAGTTAGGATGATCAGGGAACAAGAACCCTGGTTTTTCCTCCAGGAACTCTTAATTTCTATACATCGCCTCCATTAGGTTCTTTCTGCCTATCACAACCCATCAAAACTCATCAAAATTCATATATCTTCTTCCAAGTGAATCTATATGAATTCAAGCTGGGAGCACAGTATTCACAAAAGAAAGCTTCATTTCAAATCCCTTTCAAATTCTTCTTACACACCATATGTGGTGGACACTCCTAGTACTTCCATTTTTTAATTCTCAAGAATGTTTTGACCTTCTAGTCAAGTTGCTCTTTTTTTTTTGAATGTTCAAATTTATTTTCAAGAATCAGAATAAGAAAAAAGAAAAATAGAAAAGGAATACAAAACAAAATGTAACATAACAAAAAGAGAACATTGTCATGTACCCAGTAGAACATCAGGGAAGATTCAAAATATATAACAACAAATACCAGTTCAAAAAAGTATATATATTAGTAGAAGAAAATATATTAATGAGTTTCCTTTTTTTCTTTTCTTCCTTCTAAATTGTTCTTTTGTTCTCTGCTGTGCATCTTTTTTACTTTATTCTTTCTCCTCTTTCATTCTCCCACCCTAAGCAAGCTATAGTTAAAAAGGATATATTTACATATATAAATGTAGATATATACACAAACATACATACACACACATCCCTACACATATATACATACATACATATCATTTCTATTCCTACTGACTCTTTGCTTTAATTCTGCTCCTAATTTGCCTCGGTATTACTTTACCTCTCCCCACCCATGGATTCCTCCCTTATCTTCTTCCCTCACCCTTTGCTTCCCCATCCATGCCATCCCTCCCCCCTTATTTTTAATAAGAGTTTAGAGGGTGCTATACTTAATTAACCCTAATTAACTGGTTTATGATGTGAGTAGATTTTCAGAACTGTGAGCTCTCCTCCTCCCTCTAATGCCTGTGTCTATTCTTTCTCTTCACCTCATTTATATGACATAATTATTATTTTTACCTTTATTCTGCTCCAATATTTCTTTTGAGCTGTTGTATTGTTGATGTCAATCTTAAATTTATGCTTTGAATTTCCCATGTAAAAAAATAAAACAATTTACTCATGCTCAATTTCTTGAAATTGCTCTTTGATATCGGCTCTCATATGTTAAAATTTCTGTTAAGTTCGAGTTTGGTTGATAGAAAGTCCTGGGTGTTCATTGAATGTCCATCTTTTCTCATTCAATATTATAGATAATTTTGCTGGCTATGATATTTTTGGCCACAATCTTAGTTCTTTTGATTGTCAGTAGATATGATTCCAGGACCTTCTGTTTTTTATTGTGACTGGTGATAAGTCCTGTACAATTCTAATTGTCATTCCAGAGTATTTGAATTGTTTTTCTTGTTTCTTGAAGAATGTTCTCTTTGATTTTGGTGTTTTGAAATTTGCAATAATATTCCTATATGTTTTCCACAAAGGATCTCGTTAAGGTGGTGATCGGTGGATTTTTTTCTATTTCTACTTTCTCCTAATGTTCTATCACTCCAGAACAATTTTCTAGGATTATTTCCTGCATTATTGTGTCAAGATTCTCTTTTTGGTCACAATTTTCTGGCAGTCCCATTATTCTTATGTTTTCTCTTCTTGATCTGTTTTCCAGATCTGCCATTTGTCTTATAACATGTTTCACATTCTGTTCTATTTTCTCATTCTTTATAATGTTTTGTTATTCCTTGGTCTCTCAGAGTTTCACTGGCTTTCCCTTGCCCAATTCTAATTTTCAAAGAGCTATTTTCATCTTTGAGACTCTGTATCTTCTTTTCTAGTTGGTTAGTTTTTTTCATAATCTTATTTTTCTTGGATGGTTTTTATTTTTTATTTTTAGTTATGTCTCTCAATGTTTCTCATTTGACTTCTAAATTCTTTTTTAAGTTCTTCAATAAATTTTCTCTGGACGGGGAGCTATCTCACATTACTCTTTGGGGTAAAAGCTTTTTTCTTCACTAAAGTGATCTCTGAAAATGAACCCCAGTCTTCCTTGTTTCCACAGTATGTTTTTATGGTGGGATTCTGTTTTCTTTGCTGTCTCATTTTTTTAAATAAGAAGTGTTAATGTAAGCAGCTCTAACCTTGGGGTGGCGGGATGATGCCTCTGGCTTCACTTCAGCTTTACCTATTGACTTGGACCCCCCAGATCCAGAGCTTCACCTCCTCTGAGTGCCCACAGCCAGCAGCACCTCTGCCCTGCTGCTTCTGCACTCACCAGGTGCCAGGGCCACATTTGGCATCACAGCTGGGTGGTGTTCCTAATCAGCCCAGGTTCCCTCAATTTTTCCAGACTTAGACCCTGACTTGTCAAATAGCCTTGGAGGTGAAAGTCTCTATGGTTCCTGCAGAGGCTCCAGCCATACCCAGCTCACTTCCCACTTGCTTCTTCTATGGAGTGAGTCTGGAGGTGTCTGCCCTTCAGAGAGGTCAATCCGGACTGGTATTTCTTCAGATCTTCTATCTTTCTTTAGGTCTTCTTGGGTTATACTTGAAGGACCCCAGTTCTGCCCCAAGTCTTCTTGATTTTTCACCAGTCTATGTTCGCCCTGAGGAGCAAATTTGTTCTATTTGAGGGTGAAATTGGAGAGCTTGAAATTTACCAACCTACTTCACCATCTTCCCAGAATTCTCCCAGGCTGCTATTCTTAATAATTTTTTTTAAAAGGTAAAAAACCCCTTAATTTATTTATTCTGATCTGTTTCTGAAATTTAGGATAATAGGGTCTTAGAGGCACAGGACATTTTGTTCCTCCTCCACTTTTTATGGATGAGGAAAATGGAATCAGAGAGTTCATAAATCCAAAGTTTGATGAAATTCAGTCTCCTCAGTTTATAGATGAAGAACTGAGGTACAGAGAGATTACCTGGCCTTCCTGCCATCACAAAAAAGGCATATAAAGTGAAGTTTAAACCCAGAGAAGAGAGACTTCCCCCCCCATCCCATCACTTGCACTTTGCATAGTACTTGGTATCCAGAAAGTGCTTAATAGATGCTGCCTGATGACTAACTCACTCAAGTATAAGGGCATACAGTTAATAAGTAAATGAGTAGTAAGCTGCCCTAAAATCTTTTGATTCCAAGTCCAGGACTCCCAGAGATGTACCAGAGCTGGCTGAAACAGCTTGGGAGAGTCTATTGGTAAATTTAGTGAGAGAAATTAAATCTTGGAAATCAGCAAATGCTGCAAATCAGGGCTTTGTTTATTGTTTTGTTAATTTTCCAGGCCCAAGGAAAATGATGGAGAAAATATTAATGATGACGATTAAATTTAGAAATGTGTCATGCTTAGATTTTTTTGTGTTTGTGTAAAGTCCATTATTATAAAAGACTTACCAGATGTGTCCCTCTTTTTCCTGCCCCCCCAAGTTTCATTGCCATATTTATAATTTCAATATCATTTAGAAACATATAGCTGTAAACCTTCAGAAGCAAGATAGTGTCTGCATTGTGTTTGAACTACTAGTTTTACCAGTCAGTAAATTTGGGGTCTGCTGTGGAAAGGACCACAGATACTAATAGTTAAAATTTCCTTCAGGAGTTTCTCAGAAGAATGATCAGGAGTCAGTTTTTAACCATAACATATAGTAAATGACTGATAAATGTTTGTTGAATTTAATTTTCATTAATTTATTTAATAAACTAAGCAACTTCTGATGAGAATCAAATAGTTTTTCTCCCCACCTCTCTCTCATCTGTCTGTCTGTCTGTCTCTGTCTTTCTCTGACTCTGTCTCCCTTTCTCTTTCCACCTCTCCCCCTCTCTCTTTCGCTCCCCTCCCTCCCTCCTTCTGTCTCTATCTCTCCCTCCCTCCCTTCCTCTCTCTGTCTTTCTCTCTCTCTCCTCCCTATGTCTCTCTCTGTCTCTATCTCTCTGTATCCTCTGTCTTGTCTGTGTCTCTCTCTGTATCTGTGTCTGTCTCTCTGTCACACATACACATTCTGATTTCCAAAATGGACATAAAGCAGCTTCAAAAATGAAACAATTTCTCACAATGAATAAGGACAATTAAAAAAATAAAAGTAAAATCAGTTAACAGGAGAAATAAACATTAAAATAAACATTAATAGGCATATGAATTGAAAAGATTAAGGATTTTATTATAAAGATTTTTTTTAAAAGCTCAATAGCATATTTTGTGTCAAAAATGCTGGTGCTATAAAAGTAGCTACATAAAAGTCCACTTTTCAGATAATTCAGTGCATATCTTTACACTATCAGAAGATTGTATGGCATCGCTTTGCTTATTTTTATTATGTGTATTTTTAGTTTTGTTATGTCTTAAGAAAAAAGCAAACAGTTGCTCTATTCTCCAAAAAAAAAGAGGCTCATGAGATGAGATTGTTATTATATCGAGGCAATGAATTTGGGTGAATTTCCTAAAGGTTAATGTGAATAGGGAAACATCTCTTTTTTTTCCTATTTCTTAGGGTGACCATAGAAAAACCCTCACACTAAAACAACAATAAAAATGAAATTTCCTGTGTAGAATGTAAGCTCACTGAGTGCAGGGACTATTTTGATTCTTTTTATTTCCAGTGTCCAACACTGCGCCTGGTATAGAAAAAATGCTTGTTGAATTGAACTGAATTAAATTTGCCAAGACAAACTTTTTCTAGGAAATGTAACCATGGAAGTTTATCAGAGAAGTAATTATCTAACAAAAAATGGGGTGACATCAATCAGCCAGTCAATCCAAAAGCATTTATCAAGGGTCTCTGTGCCAGGCAGTGTGCCAAGCATCAATGACAGTCAAGAACAAAACAATTCCTGCTCTCAATAAGCATGTATTATATTAAGAAAGACAACATGTATGTGTGCATATATATATATATATGTAAAAATATATAAAAGCATATACTAAATGAAAAACAGGTTTTTTTTTGCAAGAAGGAGGGAGGAAAAAGGGATAAAATCTTCAGCTTTCGTTCTGCAAATAATAGAACTATTATCAAATATATTGTGGGAATAGTGTCAAATTGCAACTCAGTAAAAACATTTCTGTTTGAAGATTGTGCTAATAATCTCCAGGTACATTGCCTTCATTTGGTCTAATTTAATACAGAAGTGAACCTGGAGAAGCTAAAAGAGTGGGACAGTTAACATGTCCACATGACTGTGGATCTAAAATAGCAGCTTATGCAGAAACAGCAAGAATGTTATTAATTTTTGTGTGAATTGCTGGACATGGACCCATGCTGTTAGTTAAAGGCAGAGTCATCTGTGAATTAGATAGCATGGATAACATTTATTCTGTTGTGAGTGTCCAAGAGCTTCTGGGCCAAAGGACCAATTAATTTCCATGTGGACATGAAACACAAGGGTGCTTGTAGGTTGGAACAATATTTTTCTTAAAAAAAAAAAAAACCAAAATGGCAAAAAATTGGAAATCAAGGGGGTAACAATCAATTGGGGAATGGTTGAACAAACTGCGGGATATGAATGTAATGGAATACTATTATGCTATAAGAAATGACAAGCACATGGATTAAAATAAAACTCCTGGAAAGAAAACAAAACAAAAACAAAAAGAATCTAATAATTTGAATGGGTCAAAACATGCGAATAACTACTGGATTGAGACAATGAGTTTATTTCCACATAATACAAAATCAATTAGTCAACAAATATTTATCAAACCCCTACTGTATTCTAATCATTCTAACATAATCAAGCCCCTGCCTACAAGGAGTTTACAATATAATGGAGAAGACAACATGCAAACAAACATATGCAAAGGAAGTGATACCAAAGATAAATAGAAAAAAATATTTAATAGGGTAGACACTGGAATTAAGAGGGGCTGTGGAAGGCTTCTCATAAAAAGCAGGATTTTTTTTGGACTTATAGGAAGCAAGGAAATCAGTAATCAGATTTGTGGAGGGAGAATTTTCCAGGACAGCCAAAGAAAGTGCCTAGAATTGATAATCAATAATGAGGTCTATGTACATTTTTTTTCTATGAGGTTTTTTTTCTTCCTCTTTGTTACAAGGGATGGGCCAAATCAAGCAGGGATATATTAGCAAATGAAGGGGAAATTAAAAAAAAACTTTAATAAAAATAATATTGACAATGCAAAAAAATGGCACTATGTCTCTGCTCAGAACTTCTACATGGCCTATTTTGGAATGATTGTTTCTACGGCAAATTTAGGTTTTTTTAAAGGAATATCTTGTCAATAATTAGAGTTGTTCAAAAATAGATTGGGTTTCCTTGGGCATTAGTGGAGTACCTATCAGTGGAGGTCCTCAAGCAAAGGCCACCTGCTTGAGGCTGATGTAAATGAGAGGAATAGTGTTCACATATGAGTAGTATTAGAAGCATCTGGGGTCCCTTCCACCTATGAGATGCTGTGATTCTGTAAAGAGAAAAGCATCCTGTTTAGTTTCTTGGGGGAAGGGCTGGCAAAATACACCCCTGCATAGGTAGGTGAATTTACTAGCTATATAAGCTTAATGTCCATTGAAATGTTGGAGGATGTCTACCCCCAAACAGCCTTGGGCTTGAGTATAGTGACGCTTTCTGTCAATAACTCAACACAAGTTCAGCTGCTGCCTAGGTGTGCTGGAGATCATGAAGATGGGTAATCTACAGACAGAAGAGAACTTTTATTTTTGCCTCATCTTTCAGGAAGACATGAATTTTAGCTCATTCAAGATCCATCTCAGTTTGCTTAAGTGTAAGCTGAAAAGAAGCTCTGTCTAGGATACAGCCCCATTTTATCTTCTATAATACTGAGCTATGATTTGTTCTAATTCCTGGCCATTTTGCTTTGAGTGGCTTATTTTACGACATGGGATGTTAATAGAGCAGGAGTGTACAAAACTTGAGGGAGGGGCTTCTTAACCCTTTCTTGTCTGTGTCATGGACTCTTTGGGCAGTTGGATGTAATCTATGGATCCCTTGTTCGAATACTATTTTTAAAAGACTGGAAGAAATGCTAAATTTCAGTCAGAGATTAGTGAAAAATAAAGAGCTAACTTCAAGTTAAGACCTCCTACACTAGAGGAAAGTCTCCAGGTAACTAATCTAGTGATGATTTATAGGAGGGCAAAGGCATCAAGAGACTTTTGACCTTGTCCATTGGAGAGATTACTCACATGTCTGAATGGATGGATGGATGAATGGACGGATGGGTGCATGAAAAATTTTCATTAAATGCTTCTCATGGATACAAAAACAAAGGGGGTGAGTGAAGCCATGGGGAACAGATTGACACACCAACACACTTCTTCTAGTGCTGATTTAAGGTTCCCCAGATGTGTAGGGCATATTGGAGGGACTGCTGAGGATATAAATGGCCAGGGAATTAAGTAGAGAATGTATGGAGCCCAACTGGCACAGAATGGGTCCAACACCCACCAATCAGGACATCCCAGACCTTTTAGTTTTGGGGGTTCTTTACACTTTTCCAATGATTTACTTTACAAATATTTAGCAAATTTCAAATGATGTTGATGAGCATTGTTTTATAATATGAGCTGAGATCCAGAATTGCTGCTATTTGGGCTTTGTTACCACTTATTTTCATTATTTCCACTGTAACTTTAAAGGAGTTAGATGGTACAGTGAAAAGAGTATGTACTTGGAGTCAGGAAACTTTCACTTCAAATTTTATTTCAGGTACTTATTAGTTGTCTAACCCCAGGAAGTTGTCTAATCTATCAGCCTCAGATTAATTTATAAAATTGTAGGGATTATATTCAGTGAGCTCAGCTTCTAACCTACAATCTATGCTCTAAGCACCATTTATTTTTTACTCCAAATAGCTTTTTTGGGAGCATCTAGCTCTATGAGCTTAACAGGTCAACAAGTATTTATTAAGCTTACTGTGTGCCAAGAACTGTGCTACATGCTAAGATATAAAATAACCCCTTGGTAGTTTGACTGCTATGGCATTAAATCTATAACTTAATTTAGGTAGAATTATAATTTTTAGTATTTTATCAAGGCCCAGAGATAAGCATTGACTAGCTCTTAAAATATTTGAGTAATGTGAAACCAGGTACCTATATTAAAGTTTTTTTTATTTTGGGATATAGATGAGTCCTTCCTATGGACTCAGTTGATGAGGAATTGATAAGCATCTCCCTAACATAATTAATTTCTTTTGCCCCTCTTTCACTACACCCAGAACATTAGAAATGGCAAAACAATAACAATTCACATTTGTATTATGTTTTTTAGTTTACAAAGTAATTTTTTCACAACAACTATGTCATGGAAGCAGGTCAAATATTATCACCATTTTATAGAGGAGGCAACTGAAATCTGAAGAGGTTAACGCTTTGCTCAAAGCCACAGCTAGTCAATAACATTGCTGGGGCTTGAATACAAGTTTTTTCACTCTGAATCCACTCTCTCCTCCCTCTCTCCCTTACTCTGTCTGTCTGTCTCTGTCACTGTCTCTGTCTCTCTCTCTCCTCTGTCCCTTCTTTTCCCTTTCTTCCCCTTTTCTTCTCATGGATGCTCCTCTCTTTTTAATTCTATCACTGCCATTTCATAATAATTCCCTCTTCTCCCATAGAACCCTCCCTCATGACATCTAAGTACAGTCAAGCAAAAACAAATCAACACATTCACGGAGCCTTAATTGTTCTCAGATGTATTCTGGATAAAATAAATCAAAGCACAGCAGGGACAAAGAGTGGAAACAGTTGTTCAATGAGGAACATAAATGAGTGCCAGAGAAAAGTGATAAAGAAGAAGCCTTCAGAGAAGAGGACAAATGAATCTCAGAAGCTGTCTAGTCATAAGATCATATCTAATCCAACCTTCCCATCTTACAAAAAAAGAAACTGAGATACAGAGAGGTTAAGTAATGAAGCTTTGGTTTTATGGATATAGGGAACTCCCTGTGAGGAAGTTTCCTCTCTCAATGCATACTGACACCTGATTTGCAATGTAGTGTCAGACAATTGCCTGAGTTGCATTGAGTTCAACCCCATTGAATTCAATGACTTGTCCATAGTGTCAGAGATGGCAACTAGACCCAGATATTCCTAAATCTGGGGCCAGTTTTCTATCCACTATGTAATGGTACTTCTCTGTCTTACCCAGAGAAAAAAATAACCAATGCTTATTGGATTCCATTGACTGAAATGCTACATAAGCTAAAAGACTCTGTGAGACTGCTGAACATCTCTATGGCCCTAAGCAAATTACTCAGTTCTTCACATCTAAGTTCCTTCACATGTAAAATAGGGATAATAATTTTTGACCTCTCCACTTCACATTTATTTTGAAGAGAGCACTTTGTAATTTGTAAACCACAATATAAATGTGAGTGATTTCTATTTTGAAATTTTGGGCATAGTCCCAGAGGGAGGACAATCAAGGTCATCCATGTGCCCACCAATCTCTCCTTAGATTAACATCAAAATAAAAACCAAAGTGAAATAGGTTGTATTGTAAGACAGTGGGTTCTCCCTCACTGAAAGTCTTCAAATAAAGGCTGGAAAAGCTCTCATCCAATATAGTGTATAGCAGCAGGTCTGATATGAGGTAAGGTAGATAGCTGTTGAGATCCTCATCAGCTCTGTAATTCTGTGCCTCTGATTTAATTAATAGTCCATAAATAGGAACTTTCACCTTTATAACAGTTACATCAACTATAAGCATCAGTACATGTTTATTGATCTGAGTGTGTTTGGGAAAAATAAAAGTATTTCTATTAGTACTAGGTGAAGTGGAGCCTAGATGTAACCCCCTTTTTTGGAATTTAGTACATTATAAAAGGGGTCTCTTTCTACATGAGTCCACTTTCTCCAAGAGCCTGTGATAGAGAAGAATAAAACCAGGCATAGTCTGATATTTGGTATAGACAAGAAAAGAACAGATTTCAAAGGATTCAGAGGATGAAGATGTAGGATCCTATGCTTTACAATTTTATAAGGTAAGAGAGCTCAAGAGGGATGGGAAACTCTTTGTGAACTAATTTTTTTACGTGACATATTTTGTTTATATATCATTTTGGTTCAGGTCTTGGATTCCCTTTTTAAATTCTGAAGCTAATAAGAAAATAACTCCTATGAGGAGGGAAAAAGAGATGGGTAAAGAGATTGATGTGATTCAATACAGAGAATTCACCTAATAGTTTTGATTTAAATAATATATAGACCAAAGATAAGGGCAACTAGGTAGCGCCACAGGGTTCCAGATCTGGAGTCAGAAAGATTCAACTTCAGGAGTTCAAATCTCAGCTCAGACACTTATTAGCTGTGTGACTTTGGGCAAGTCGCTTAATCCTTTTTGCCTCAGTTTCCTTATCTGAAAAATAAGTTGGAGAAGGAAATGGCAAACAATCCAAAAAAAAAAAACTTCAAATGGAGTCACAAAGAATCAAACATGACTGAAGATGACTTAACAAAGTTAGAAGCAAAATCAAGATTTGAATCCAATTCCTTTGACTCCAACCACACTGATAGAATCCTCTAAGTACCCGACATTCTTTGGTAGGTGATTCTTACTGAATCACTTGACTTGTATTGGTCCTAACACAAAATTTCAGCATATCTCTTGGGGGCATAGTGTCAATTAGGACCAAGTAGGAATTTGGGGATACAGGCTGGAGTAACCTCCAAGCCCCTCTGAGCTATATACTGTTCTGTGAGAGCCACCTAAGAGCTCTGATCACCAATCACTATGGTTAATGCTGTAATTAGAAAGCCCTGTCTGTTTCCCCCAAAAGGCACTTTGGGGATGCAATTATACTCAAAATCTTCTTTTGTAGAAATCCATAGTAATAACAATGGAACCTGCTTTATTTTAATGTTTTTTTTTTATTGCTGGGTTTAAAAAATTTCTAAGCCTAATTAAAATAATTCTATCTTCTAAATGAAACAAGTAACTTTGAGTCTTTTTACTCCCACGCAACTTGGTGTCATCTCCTAAAGACACATCCATCATAATAAGCTCTTCTTGCCCGGTACTCATTTAACTGTAAGATGCTCAAATGTCTGCAAACAACCTTCCATCAGGGACCAATGCCTCTGATGTACGCCCAGGCCTCTAAGGGAGTAAGTGCTTTGTTAGAAAGATCCAATCGTTCATATCAGGAGTAAGTAGACCTTCGGCCTTAATAATAATAAAGTTTCTGTCTGAGCACACCTCGAGAAAGTAAAGAATAAATGGGTGATCTTCTTCCATTGGCAATCTCTGTAAGGCTGAGAGTTTCAAGGACAGGAAAGGAATATAAATGATCACTATCATCTCATAGAAGAGAAACTCTGAAAATGAACTGCAGCCCTGTAGTGAAAGACAACTTTAGGTTTTTAATATCATGTTAAAATGGGTCAATAAACAAACTGAAGGAATGGATGGAATCAATATTTGTGGGAATCCTGGCTTATAGATCAAGTTTGGTGAAAGAAAGTACATTTTGGCCTGATTTTCTAATATATCACATTGTTTCTTTACTTTGGTGTCTCAGGAACAGATGCAATTTTGAATTAAGAGCAAAAAATGGATGAGAAAATGCAGATTTCGGTGTGATGGGACCACCAAGAAAGCTAATGTCATTTTAAGCTGAATTAAGAGAGGCAAAGCATCCAGGAATAAGGAGGCAATAATGCCATTGTACTGTGCCCTACTCATATCATTCACACAGTGCTGTGTTAAGCTCTGGGAACCACATTGTTGGAACGATATTGATAAGGTGAAGAACAGACATTGAAGGGACAATTAGGAGTTCCTATCAATTGAGTGTCACTTGAAAAATAACTGGGGATACCAGCCTGTAGAAGAAGACAGGAAACACAATGGCTACCTCAAACTATTTGAAGGATTTTCCTTTGGATCAGAAGGATCAGACTTTTTCTGCTTGACTTCAGCCTCCAGAACAAGCAACAATCATGGAGAAGCTCGATTCAATTGAACCAATATTTATTAAGTTCTTACTGTATGCTTCTACTAGGAGCAATGTTGGAGGGATTCACTTCAACAATTTTTTATTGAAGCTTTTTATTTTCAAAACATATGCTAGGAGGAACAGCTAGGTGGCACAGTGAATAGAGCACCAGCCCTGAAATCAGGAGGACCTGAGTTCAAATCTGATCTCAGACACTTAACATTCCCTGGCTGTGTGACCCTGGGCAAGTCATTTAACCTCAATTGCCTCAGCAAAAAGCAAAAAAAAAAAACATATGCAAGGATAATTTTTCAACACTGACGCTTGCAAAACCTTGTGTTCCAATTTTCCTTCCTCCCCCCCCCGCCCCATGGCAAGTAATCCGATATATGTTAAACATGGTAAAAATATATCAACAGATATTTATTAAGCTCCTATTGTTTATTAAGATGAGGTGAACTTATTATGCTGGATGTATCTTTTTGAGATGACACTGAGTTGTGTGGGAATCAAAGTATTCAAAGTTACTTAGTTCATTTAGAAGAAAGACAAAGAAACCTATATATTCCCTTCCTTCAGGGAGTTACATTCCAGTTCAGGTACTTTTGTCTATGTGCATGTGTGTGCACTACTGTATACATGCATGTATATATATATGTGCACATGTATGAATGCATGTATGCATTTGTATGTGTGTGAAATATAAATGTGAGGAGGAATATAAGAGAAGAGAAGAGGATCAGAGATACAAGGATTATGTCTTGTGCAGAAGAACATCCTAATAAACAGAATTATCCTTAGAGGGGGTTTCCTAGGAAACTATTGGAAACTCAATTTTTTTGAGGTCTTTAAAGGGAATGGATGATCACTGTTGTGTATGTCCCATAGGGTGGATTTTTTTTGTTATGTGTGGAAAGTAGCTGCTAAGTCTCTTCCACTTCTGAAAGTCTGTGATTTCATGATTTGGACAAAGACATATACCAACAGAAGCCACATGTGGTATAGACTCTATTCTACTACAAGTAGCATAAAGCCAACATCAGTCAAGTCTACTCTCCAGTGTACTGATCACAGCAAGAGTCATTAAGAGTCAAAACGGTGTGCTATATTAAAGTCTCCAATAAACATTACAAGAAGACTATACAATTTAATTAAATTCAACAAATATTATTAAGCAAATTGTAAAGCTCTATGTAAATGTTGCTTACTATTAAGCTGATATTGGCTTAAATTAGGGAATAAACATGAGATGCATAAAGTTAGAGAAGCTCCCCAAATATTCATAGGGACTATTTGCGTCTGACCCCTGACAGAGCATTCTGGACTCCAATCGGTCTGATCAGCCACAGTTGGACATACTGTAACTCTACTCTAACACATTGATGTCCTTTTGGGTCTCTTCAAAAACTAGGTACAACAATCAATGAGGCTAGAAGGATAGAAAGGACCAGTGGTACTAACACAGCTACAGATAACATGAGTAGATAATGGCAAGCCTTTATACCAGTCTCTTCATACAAATGCTGAATAGACATATTTACAGAATGACATTAAAAAGGGGAATTTTGGGTTTTTTGGGGGAGGGTGGAGCCATGATGGCAAACTACAGACATCATTTTCTGTGAGCTCCTCAGATCTTCCCTCAGAACCAGAACAAATTGAGCCTCCGAACTGGTTCGGGAGTGAGGGCTCCACCAAACACTTGGAGTACAATGCACTTCTATCAAAAATCTACTTTGGAAGAACTCCGGAGCAGGTCTGTTTCAGACGGGCAGGGGATCGGCAGCTTGCCTCGCTCAGGTGCCAGCATTCAGACACCAGTGCGCAGCCGGGGCGAACACCAGGGCTGGGTGGAGCAGCGGATTCTGGGCACCCAGGAAGTCCCTGGGAGACTCTTGGGCCACTTTGCTCTGCTTGCGAGCAGGTGCTTTGGCAGATCTGCCTTTGGTAAAGGGTGGATTAAGAGCAGCTGAGTGTGGAACTAGGCCTACCAGCCCCGCATTGTAAATCAACTACTCGAACTGCAGGGCAAATTGAAATGGCTGCAGAATTCCCTGCTTTGAATTAGATCTCAAAATCAAAAACATGAGCAAGAAGCAGAAGAGAGCTCTCACTATAGACAGCTTTTACGGAGAGAAAGAAGGGCAGATCCCAGATTCTGAGGTTCCTAAAGGGAATGCAACACCAGAGGAAGCCACAAAGGTGGACATGAGCTGATCCCCAAGGCTTACCTGGAAGATTGCATAAAGAATCTCAAAAGAGAGCTAGAAGAAAAATGGGGAAATGAATTGAGATAAGTGCAAGAAGGGTATAATGCCCTGCAACAGAGATGTGAAAAACTGGAAAACAAGATTGGTGAAATGGGAAAAAAAATCACCAATTCACTGGAAAATAAAAATGGTGAATTGGAAAAAGATAACAACTCACTGAAAAAGGGGAATTTTGCACACATACTCTGTGTCAACCATTTGAAGCTAATGTAATCTGAAAAGACACTGAAATGCTTCTTTCTTCTATAGTGGTACCCTTTGTTTATATGGCTTCTTGCCAAAAAGGACACATTAACCTCAACAAATGCTTGTGAAATATCTGTTCTCTGCAGTTCAATCCAACAAGCATTTATTAAGTTATTGATAAATTAGCTAACTTTGTTAAGTATTTTATTAAGGACCACCACACACTGTGGTAGGAGGGAAAGACAAATCTTGAACCAGGTTTTGCTCTCAAGATGCTTACCTTCTACTTGGAGGGGGGATACAACATTAAATAGATAAAGACACAGTATAATTTGAAAAGAGAGAAAATATTAGCAACTAGGGGAGCAGGAAACACTTCCTGGCAGAAGTATCACTGAAAAAAGGGGCTCCATAGCTATCTTGATGATATCAAGAGGGCTTGAGACATAGTCATCTATGTCCCCTCCTCTTTCTGCCATAACTCATGGGAGAACATGGACAAGCATCACGCAGGATGGGCAGGTATGAGTGCATCTTTTTCTGGGGAACAAGTAGAGTGTCTACTATGTGTCAGACACGATGCTGAGTACTTTACAAATATTTTATTTGATCACTTGAGAAAATCGATGAGGCTACAAATCTATAATTTTGATACCTAAGGGACAGGCAGAAATTTTAGAGGGGGGGGAATCAGAGAAGCAAAAACAAAAGGAAAGCCTTATTTTGGAAAGGAAGCAAGTGCCCAGTTGGGTTCTTGCCATGGTTTTACATTATATAATGAAACAGACAGAAACTGGAAAAGAATCTGAATTTAGGAGAAAAACACATGATAGGAAGGGGCTAATTTCATTATTCCTGTCAGAAGGTAAAGTTATTTTTTGTGTGAATTGTACATCAATTTCAAGAACACTGCCTAATGAGAAATACAAATAAGGCTATTTCATGGCAGTGTAATTTGTCCTGGCAGAAAGTAAAGCCTTACAAACAGAATTTCAATAGTCATTTTGCTTCATAAATTAGAATTTTCATAAACAAATAGGTGCATTATGGGAGACTACTTTGTCAGCTCATGTTCTCCATAAGCCTTCATAATCTAACCCCCTCCTACCTTTTCAGTTTTCTTACACCTTATATTGCCCTACCATCTAGCCTTCTATTCAATAACAACAGCTTCCTGGATGTTCCTCTGTTTCTCCATTCTGGACATTCTCTCTTTTGGCTGTCCTTCATGCTTGGAATGCTCTCTCTCATCTGTTCTGATTACTGACCTTCCTTACAAAATTTCTTAAAAGTTCCACTAAAACTACACTAAAAATTTTCTCAATGTTTCTTAGTTCTATTATTTCCTTTTGTTAATTATTTCCTATTTATCCTGTCTCTAGCTGGCTTTGTCTATATATGTACTTGACTATTGTTCTCCCCTCTCCTTATTAGATTGTAAGTTCCTTGACAGTGGGGATTCTCTTTTGCCTGCCTTTGTATCCTCAATACTTAGCATAGTGCCTGGCACATAGTAGGCACTTTATTAATAAATGTTTACTGAATTGTTTTTAAAAACCAAGAATCATTGTATCTTGCCATTATGGCATGATTGCATGTGGTTAAAACTGGAAAGGATCATAGACATTTTCAAATCCAACTTTTTTATTTTACAGATAGGGAAACTGAGGTCCAAAGAGTTTAATGATTTTATCCAAATTCATGCAAGTAGTAAGTGGCAGAGCTGGGATTAGAAGCCAGGTCCTGTGAGTAGAAATCTAGCAGTCTTTCTACTTATCACTGTATCTCGCTTTCCGATCAGGAAATGCCAGGTTCAGATCCTAGAACTAATACTTGCCAGCTGACAGATCCTGGGAAAAGTGATTCTGCCAGTCTGTGCCTCAGTTTATCTTCAGGTTGGGGATGATACTACCCAGGGTACCTGCCTTCACAAAGTTGTTGTTGCAAAGCTCAAATGAGACAGCATACGTGCATCATTTTGCCAGCTTTGAAGCACCACAAAAAGTGTCAATTGTGGTCATTATTTTTCACTTGAGGAACTCAAAGTATCATGAAATAGCTTTATGTACCCTGCTTTTGAAAAGCTGCCAAACAAAAGCTGCCAAAAAAGGATTTTATAGTTTACTGAAAGCTACAGACTAAAACAACAGCAGAAATAAGCAGCCACATAGAACCAGCCAGCCACTGGCTCCCTCCTCTTCTGAAGGCACCACTGCGAGCTAGGTGGTATATGTATTGAGATACATGAGGAGACTCAGTCATGTGCCCTGCAAACATATGAACCAGGTGTAATGCCGTGTGTGTGTATGTGTGTGTATGTGTGTGCACATGTAGGCAACTAGGTGGTGAAGGGCATAGAATTCAAGGTCTGGAGTTCAGCTCTGGATTCAAATTCAAATTCTTGAATTCAAATCTGACCTCAGACACTTATTGGCTGTGTAATCCTGAGCAAGTCACTTAACCCTGTTTTGCCTCAGTTTTCTCATCTGAAAAAATGAGCTGGAGAAGGAAAATCATACCATTCCAATATCTCTGCCAAGAAAACCCTAAATGAGATCAGAGTCTGACATGATTGAAAAACAACTGAATAACATGTATGCTTGTGTATAAATATACATACATATGTGGGTGTAAGTATTTTTTTGTCTATAAAATGAGGTGGGGAGGGTAAAGTTAAATTTACCAGTTCTTAATTTGTTTCTAGATCTATGATCCTATGAATGTTATTGTCATATGAGAAATACTCCAAATCACTAATAGTTAAGGGAAGTGCAAATAAAAGAAGTTTTGAGGTTCTACCTCATACTCATCACATTGGCAAAGATGGCAAACAGCAAAAATGACAATTGCTGGATGGGGCTTGGTAGAAGTGTGGATGGGTCTAATCATTCTGGAAAGCAATTTTGAATTATACTCTAAAAGTTATTAAATGGTATATCACTGCTAAGTCTACACCACAAAGTGATTGAACAACAAAAAAATGGAGTACTATTTCCCTGTTAAAAAATGAGTGCAAGAGGTGATTTCAATGAAACATGAATAAGTATGGCATGAAATTATAGGCTTTAAGTGAGCAGAATCAGAAGAACAATATACTTTTACATCAATTTTATAAAAACAAACAATTTTGAGGATTTGTATGAACTGATTAAGAATAAAATTAGGAAAATCAGAACAACTTACACAGTAACACTGTCAAAACAGATTTTGAAATCTATAGGAACTTTGATAAACACAATGACTCTCCATGATTTCAGAGCACTGATGAAGCAATCTATTACTGCCCAATAGGAAGTGATGGTTCATGATGCAGAATGATTGAGATCTATCTATCTGTCTATCTATCTATCTATCTATCTATCTATCTATCTATCTATCTATCTATCTATCTATCTATCT
>JAJPUD010000003.1:1872671-1947954 GCA_023553655.1 Myrmecobius fasciatus
TCTATCTATCTATCTATCTATCTATCTATCTATCTATCTATCTATCTGTCTATGTGTGTGTATCTGTATACCCATAACATACACATATATTGACACAACTGATGAATGAATTTTTATTTTTGGTGTACTGTTGATATTTGTCACAGATATATTTTTTCCTAACAAGGTGGGAGGTGGAAGGCAGAGAGAATAGATCTGTCAATTAAAAAACAAAATTTAATTTTAAAAAAGGTCATGAGAACAGCATTTCTAAGAGGCAAGCAGTTGCTCAGTTTCTTGAGAAATGGCATTATATGATATCTGGTGGATCTCCCCAGAAGATTAACTAAGTAGAAAACTTGAATATTAAACATGAATTAGGTTATTAGAAATTAGACCAAAAGGGCATATGATTTTTTGTCATTTCTCATTTTAAAAATCCCCCAAAGTGCCCAATTTTTTACTTAGAAAAAATAAAAAGTTTGGCAAATTATTCATATTATTCAGTTTCCCAATCAAATAATTTTATTTCTAATACAAATTATAATTTTTTGATGATTTCCAGAATTTTTAAAAATAAACAACTGAATAACTTTTAAAAAAATTATTCTTCTACCATGTCCCCTCTTTAGATTTTTACTCTCCTATAATAATATGATGTTTGTTTCCTGTAGATATGGAGACACCATATTTTTAAAAATTACAAAGCCTTATAGAAATTAAAAAAAATAAACTAGGACTTTTGTTTTCTGTTTTCTAGCTATGAAATAAAGTAAAATCATTAGTGTTGCAAAAATCCTGTTCCCAACATGTTGACTCCATCCTCATCTAGGACATCATGAAGAAGTCCTATTTCAAAGAATCACAGGATTTGAGAGATGGAAAGGACCTTCCCTTGATAGAATGTAAGTTCCTTGAGAGCGAACATTGTTGTATTTTTACCTTTGTATCACCAGGTTATTGATGCCTTCACTAAATATGGCACTCACTTTTTCTAATAATTCCCAAGATTAAAAGAAGCTTCAGAATCACTGAGATAACTAGACCTAGAATTCCCTCCAGCAATAAGAATTCCCACAAAAACAGGAAAGCATAGAAAGAAGATAAGAATGGTGAACTTTACATTTTGATTAGTTCTGTAGCTTATTTCTTTTAAAAATGTTCTATTTATATTTTTTTGCTTTTTTACATAACAGTAATTTTTCCAAGCATTTTGCTACTCAATCAAACCTACTCTGGTGAGAACAATAACAATTTCCCCCTCCTCCAAAAACAAAACAAAACAAAACAAAAACAGAAAAACTGCAACCAACTAATTAAATAACTATGCTGGACAGTGGATTCAATATTCTGTATCTCCACTTAAAAAAATGGCACCAAAGGTTTTCTTGCTTTTTAATGTGATTACATAGCTATGGCTGGTGTGTGTATATTGTTCTTTAAAAATTTAATTTAATTTTTTTGGGTTACATTTTAAGCTCTGAACTGTCTTTCCCCTCCTTCCCCCTGAGCTACAGGAAATCACTATTTCACACAGATTTATAAACATATGTAAAACCATACATACTATGAGTACTTCTATTTATTGGTTCTTTCCCTGAAGGTAGATAGCATCTTCCTTCATAGGTCCTCTACAGCTGATTTAAATATTAATAGTACTTAGAATAAGTTGGTTATTCACAATTATTCTTCAAATGATATTGCCCATCTTTAATTATTTTATGTGATTCTTTCCATGTTTTTTTTAAATCAACTAGCTCACCATTTCTTACAGCACAGTAATATTCCATTATGATCATATACTACAACTAATTTTTCTCCAATTGATGGGCATTCCCTCAATTTCCAGTTCTTTCCTACCACAAAGATAAATGCTATAAATATTTTAGAACCTATAGGTTATTTTCCTTTTTCCCTGATCACTTTGGGAAACAGACCTAACAGTGGTATTGCTGGGTTAAAGAGTATACACGATTTTATGCTCTTTGGGAATAATTCCAGATTGCTCCCCAAAACAGGAGGATCAGGTCACAGCTCTAACAGTATATCTGTGTCCAAATTTTTCTACACCCTCTTCATTTGTCATTTTCTCCTATCATTTTAACCAATCTGATATGAAATGTCTCAAAGTTGTTTTAATTTGCATTTCTCCAAGGCCAGTTCATATCCTTTGACATTTTATCAACTGGGGAATAACTCAATCTTGTAATTTCAACAAAGTTCTCTATATATTTGAGATATAAGGCTTTTATCTGAGTACTGTCTGTAAAAACTTCCCCTAATTTTCTGCTTTCCTTCTAATCTTGGCTACATTGTTTTTATTTGTACAACCCCTTTTTAATTTAATCAAAATTATTCATTTTATATCTCATAATCTTGTTTATTCATAAATTCTTCTCCTGGCCATAAATCTGACTCTTCATTCTCTCCCCTCCCTCTCCTCCCAAATAATAAATGACCAAGTCCCATCAGTTTTATCATTACTTATATATGTCCCCTTCGGTTCTCTGACATCTTCAGCATTTTGTTGCAGTATCTCATCACTTCAGTGACTTCTTCCCTCTTATTAGACAGCTGAGCAAAAAATATCCTCCCAAAGCTTCCTTATACAGGGTGCACTGAGTTTCCCAACCAACTCTTCATTTCCCAACACATGCTCTGCTAACATCATGCCCCCACAGTGGGTACCCTCTGATGGCCTCTTCCTCCCCTTCTTGTAACTTATTTTTGTGTATTGTCCCCATCCCTCACTAGACTGTATGCTCTTTGAGGGCAGGCTCTTTCTTTTTCTGATTCATCTCTCCAGTGCTTGCACACAGTAGACACTCAAGTTTATTGACTATTGGCTCACACCTTGCTATTGCAATAGCCTTCTGGCTGGTCTATCTCAGTCAAGTCTCTCTTCATTCTGATCTATCTTCCACTAAGTTTTCAAAGTGATTTTTGATCATATAACTCTCTCTCTTAATGAACTCCAGTGGCTCCCTCTCGACTCCAATTGTTATATGTAATATAGAATATGCTATATGTAATAACTCAGTTATTGAAATCCCTTCCAAACCCAGTTCCTTAATCTTTTCACATCTTAGCATCTCCTCTATAAACACTCTCCTGACTGTAGGCATTTCTCCTGACTGTCCCCAAATCCTAAAATTCTCTCCTTCCTCAATCTATATCCTGCCTTTCCTGGCTTTTGTCAAATCCAGATAAAATCGCACTTTATGTAAGCGGGATTTCATGGTATCTCTTCATAGCAATGCCTTCCTCCTCTAGATTATCTCCAATATCATGTAGGTTTTGGTTGTACACAGTTATTCACATCTTGTACCTTCCATTAGGTTATAAGTTACCTGACAAGGACTGACTTTTGACTTTGTAACCCTAGCTCCCAGCACAGTGTCTGACATATAGTAGGTCTAATTGACTTGACTTGATACATTGACAAAAGAAACAACATTTCCAATTTCTTACCTAGCCTTAACCACTGGTTGAGCTTTGTCTCAATTAAAGATTTTAGTTAAAAAAGGTCAAGATCTCCCACTTCATCTGAGAACATCTCTAGTTAACCTGTTCTGTGTCTGGTCACTTGGCCCAGAAGAGACAGTGAGGCTGGTGATTTTGCCCAGCCTTCCTTCACTTAAATCCAATTCACATGCATGTCATAGCATCACCTTGCAGATGTCATGTTCCTCTTCTAGAAGGAAAGACTAATAATCACAACAAGAATCTCTAAGACATTCAGAGATTACAGGATAATTTATAAGAACTGATCCAGAAGTTTTTTCTTCTAGCTTGTTATTCTATTTCTATGGGAGGTAAGGGATTTGGGCTTGTGATTTCAGTGGTATAGAGAACTCCTCGAGGATCCAGCCTCTATTTCAGGGCAGGTTGGTCCTTCTCTGGAAGATTGGAAGTTATTATCTCAGAGAGTCACCTATAGCACTGAGAGATTAAATAACTTGTCTGGAATCACACAGCCAGTTTATATCATTTGAACCTGGATCTTCTTGATTCCACATCCAGCTTTCTCTTCACTATGCTGTATCTCTTTATTCCATTGGACATATGTCTGGGTTGATCATAGTTTTCTTAATGTGAATATATGTACATGTGGATTTATAGATAAATACATGTATATATATCAATCTTATATTTTTCTTTCTTTATAAATGAAAGCTAACGTGGGAAGAGAGATAGAAACTCAATGCTTCAGGAAATTGAGCAATTTGTCAAAAAATCTAAAATGTAGAAAATGCAGAAAAATTTTCCACAATTCAAAAAAATGACACAGATGAAAGAAAGTATTAGGAATAAATGAGACCAAATAAAACCTATGAGATGTAGCCCTTGTAGGTCTTCATGAAGATTCTTTAAAATTCCATTTTTAAGTCCCAGACTGAAATTTCTAGATGGCAAGGGTCTTATAAGTAATAGCTTCCAGTTTCAATAAATATCTTCTCTATCCTCCTCTAACAGGGGTGGAGAAAAGTACTGTACTATATAACAGCGCCCATTGGTTTTAAATTTTCTATCATCTTGTTACAGGTAAGAGGAATAAATCAGAGGGTTCATCTCTTGTAACTTTGTACATGGTACAGTATATATCTACTCAAATGTCTCCCTGGGAAAGACATACTGTGTGAGGCTCAAAGATGCAAAGAATTATGTCTACACATCAGCGAACATAAAAGTACCATCAGGGATTATGGTGGCAATGCTTTTCAGTCTGATAGTCCATGATGTGACCTCCATTAAATTTATGAGAAATGAAGAAATGAGGTGACTCCCTGGGCTCCAAGTTATCGAATGACAGTAAAATGTGATTAATCATTCCTGGTCCCATTTGTTAAATATCTTCAATCCCTTCTTTTCTGAAGCATCTTTCAAACAGATGAGTAGTTGCCCAGAATGTGGATCCACTGTGCTTCTCCTTGATGGGGTCATTCAAGAACTACTTTGGGTAATGGAACACGAGGACTGGATGCTTGTTGGGGAAGACATTGAATCTGAGCCAATTAATACATATCTCTTAGGCACAGAGCAGAGGGGCTGTTTGGCCTGCTGAAATGAGAAGGCAAGAAGATCCAAGTTCAAATCTACCCTCAGATGCTTATTAGCTCTGTGATTTTGGGCAAATTACTTAACTTTTTTTTCAGCTTCAGTTTTTTCATGTGTAAAAAGGGGGTGATAATAATAGCACAGATTTCTTTGCAAACCTAAAAGTACCATATATACATTAGTTGTTGTTATATCAGGGATACTGCATGGAAGAAGACAAAAGAAGAGCCAATTTTAGTTTCTTGACCACCTAATACTAAAATACAGCATAAATAGGGCAAAAAGAGCAGGAGAATCAGGAAATACCTGTGCTGCCATATGATACTTTCTAGCTGTGTGAACCTCAGTCTCAGTTTTTTAATCTGTGAAATGGGTATAATAATACAACTATCTCATAAGATTATTGTAAAACTCAAATGAGATAATGTATATAAAGTGCTTTAAAAAGTTCAAAGTGATACTACAAAGGGTTTATATTCAAAACAATGCAGAAGGTCAGAAAATGGTTGACCAATGAAACAATTAGATACACAATACATAGAAACAAATGACTGCAGTAACCTAGTGTTTGATCAACTCAAAGACCCCTACTTTTGGATCAAGAGTTACTATTTGACAGGAAAATGATAAACCCTGGAGAGGATGTGAAAAAATAGGTTCATTATTGCACTATTGGTAGATCTGTGAACTAGTTCAACCAGTTTGGAAAATAATCTGGAATTATGTCCAAAGGACATACATATCCTTTGACCCAGCAATACTGCTACAAATCTATATATGGAAAAGATCAAAGAAAAAAGAAAAAGGCTCATATTATGTAATGCTCAAATGAGATAATGTATATTTTTTTTCTGGCCAAAGAGAAATTGAGGAGATGATCATCTCCTGGGGAATGGTTGAAGAAGTTATGAATATGATGGAATACTATTGTGTTGTAAAAAATAATGAAGGGAGATATTTTTAGAAACAAACTTGGAAAGACTAAAATTAATTAATACAAAGTGAAGGGAGCAGAACCAGAACAAGGTACATAGAACAGCAATGTTTTAACAATAAGGAACTGTGCAATATTTAGTAATTGATCATCCTAACTCCAAAGGGCTCAGGATATAAAATGCTATCCATCTCCAGATAAAGGAATGATAAACTGAGTGTAGTTTAAAGCATATTTTTCCCTTTCTTTGTTTTTCTTGCTTTTTAAAAGAGATGGCTAATGCAAAAATATATTGTGCATGATTTCATATGTACTATGTATGGGTATCACATTTCTTGCCTTCTTAATGAGTGGGAGAAAGGCTGGAGGGGAAAAGAATTTGGAACTGAACATAAAAATAAAAAAAAGAAACAGAAAAAAATAAAATCTGTTCCAATACCTAAAAAAGAAAACATCAAAATACTGTAGGATTATCAGTTATTATCATTGTTATATACTTATATGTCACAGAGCTAGAAGAGAACTTAAAAGGTTATTCAATATAACCCATCATTTTTTCAGATATGGAAACTTTAATCTATAGAGGTTAAATGACTTTTCTAAAGTCACAAAAGTGGTTGGGATTTATTTAAAACCATGTAATTTGGCTGGAAATTCAACACCTTAATCACAGGCTGTCTTTTCCATCAGAATGAGATCTTTGAGGGTTACCTCTCAGAACAATTTCATCTTTGTCTTTGTATCATCAACATCCAAGAAACCGCTGGCCACATGGTGATCCTTTTCTTAGTATTCCTAGTGCCCGGCACATAGAAGTATTCTTTAAAAATGACCATGTCTATTTTATTCATGACAAAATTTATCTCTTTATCAGTTCCCAACAACTATCAACATCATTTTCTCTGAAAAACATTCCCTGACCAACCAGAAAATATGTCTGCTTCCCTCTGGATCCATGCTCATGTTCTTGCCCTCATTCAAACACCGGATACCTTCTTGGCTGATTTGCCTCTGACTCCTTTGCCATCAGTGATGCTGCTGCCAAGTTTTCCAAAATTGTCATCTCATTAGTCACTTCTTCATTGTTTACCTGGAGCCTTTGTCTAAGTGATGCTATAAGCTGGATGCTGCAAGAACTTCCAAGTGGAAGCTCATTGAAAAAGTGTGCCTGAAGCTGCTGAAATTATATGGTATCTTTTCATTTTTACCTTTCTTTCTAATTTGTAATGTATATATTGGCTTTTGTATGCAGCAGTTGATCTGACTTCAAAAAGATAACCGAATCTCAAGAATCTCTCATCAGAGAAGACTTCCATTTCCTACAATCTCTCGACTATGGCTTCCCTCTTAGAATATCTCTAACCCACCTGAAACTTGGATTCCATTTTTGGCTTCCCCCAGAATTTGAGAGAATCTTTTGCATTATCTAGCTGGGAATGGGCAACCAAGATTATTTCTTCAGTCTCCCCATTATATTCCCTTTCCCCTTCATAGCACCCCCTTCATGTGTTTTCTTCTCATTAGAACTCATTAAGGACAAAGATTATCTTATTTGCTTTTATATGCATCCCCCCAAATTAGTGCAGTTCTTATAAAATAACAAACACTTAAGTGCTCTATGTATATGGATTTATTTGTATATATATATTTTCTATCTGTAACTGTTCCTATAAATTACTAATTAAATGAACCATTTATCCAATTGCATATTATAATCTTGGGTAACCCATACTATTAATCCACTTTGTTTTTTCAGTGTGAATGAATGGGTCTGTCTCTTTATATATATTAACTAAATAATCTTGAGTAATTCATTTATTTTCTCCAGGCTCCAGTTTCCTCATCTGTTAAATGAGGGGAGAGTTATACTGGGTGGTCTCATAGGTCCTTTCCAGGTCTAAATCTGTGATCCTTTGAACCTCCCTGGGGACTCAGTTTATCCCTCTATAAAAAAAGGAAGCTGGAGTTAATTACTTTGAAGATCCCTTCCAATTCTAAATGTATGATCTTACATTTTCTTGCATTTTATAAGGCATGTTATTTCCAGCCTTACCCTGAAGGCTCACAAAATCTTAGAACTGGAAAAGGTCACTTTGAAAATTATTCAGTACAAATCCCCTGTTTTACAGATGCTAATACTGAGGCCTGGAGAATTAAAATTCTGGTTTCTTCAGGATTCTCCATATGTTCTTTTTAGGTTGTATTAAAATTTCTCCACATAGTACCTTGGGTAAAGAGAATGCTAAATGAGAACGAGTCACTAGAGGAACTAGCAGCATATAGGTTCCATTTTGTTTACAAAAGGGCAATTTCTTAGCTGAATTCCTTGTCAGTTTATACAACATTAATACTCCAACTGCTCTGGAAGGTAACACTACTCATAGGTTTTATGTTCATAGTCTGGCCTTTAAATAAAGATGATCTGAGTTCAAATCCTGTCTCTAATACCTACTTAACTGTTTAATCACAGGTTGAGTCATCATTTAAGTCTATAGGGTTACAGATTAATTACTTTTATGTATCAGTAAAGGAAATCTCTACCTTTGGGTTTCTCTATATTAATGAGATCACAGGCATAGAGAAAACCTCAATAGATACCAAAAACTTCTTTGTAGTCTTCTGTAATATGCCTTTGGAGTACTTTGAAGTTGAATCAGTGCTTTAATTGGTGGTACCTTTCATTTCCAGGTTTCTACTCTCTCTTTAAAAAATTCATTCATTCATTTATTTATTTTTAAAGCTTTTTAATTTTCAAAACCTATGAATAGATAATTTATCAACATTAACTCTTGCAAAACTATGTGTTTCAATTTTCTCTCCCTTCCCTCCACCCCCTACCCTAGATGGTAAGTAATCTAATATATGTTAAACATGGTAAAAATATATGTTAATCTAATATGTGCATACATATTTACACAATTATCTTGCTGTACAAGAAAAATCAAATCAAAAAGAAAAAAATGAGAAATAATATAAAAATATAAGCAAAAGGAGTGAAAATGCTATGGTGCAATCCACACTCAGTTCCCACAGTCCTCTCTCTGGGTGTAGATAGCTCTCTTCATCACAAGATCACTGGAATTGGCCTGAATCATCTCATTGTTGAAAAGAGCCACGTCCACCAGATTGATCATTATATTATATTACTCTTGCCATGTACAGTCCTGTCTCTGTTCATTTCCCTTTGCATCAGTTCATGTAATTGTCTCCAGACCTCTCTGAAATCATACTGTGGATCTTTTCTTATAGAACAAGAATATTCCATAACATTAATATACCATAACTTATTCAGCCATTTCCCAACTAATGGGCATCCACTCACTTTCCAGTTTCTTTTCACTGCAAAAAGGACTGCTCCAAATATTTTTGCTCACATAGGTCCTTTTCCCTTTTTAATGATCTCTTTGGGATTTGGACCCAGTAGAAACATTGCTGGATTAAAGAATATGCACAGTTTGATAGCCCTGTGAGCATAGTTCCAAATTACTCTCCAGAATAGTTGAATCAGTTCACAACTCCACTAACAATGCATTAGTGTCCCAGTTTTTCTACATCCTCTCCAACATCTATCATTATTTATTCCTATAATCTTAGCCAATCTGGCAGGTGTGTAATGGTATTTCAATTATCTTAATTTGCATTTTTCTGATCAATAGTGATTTAGAGCATCTTTTCACATGCATGTTTCTACTCTTCATTTAAAAAAATCAGGTAAATGTTTATTGGCAAAAGTGGTCTAACAGGCTCTTTTGGCTGGGGACATTATTTTGTATAATTAAACTGCCTCAAGAAAAATCAATGTTGTGACTTAAGTCCATTTCTCATTTTTCATAATAGAGCTCATTTAAAAGGGTTGGGTTAATGCTATCACAATTGTACATGATATCATTTGTATTGGCTTTTGAACTATGAAGAATTGATTACAAGCAAATCATTGGTTTTCAAAATACTACCTCATCAGTAGCTAGCTATTTCCTGTATGTAAGGATGAGGCCAGGACCTGGCTCATTCTCTCTCTGTCTCTCTCTCTGTGTGTGTCTGTTTCTGTCTCTCTGTCTCTGTCTCTCACTCCAGCACCTTTCACATAGTTCCCTGTAATCATATAAACATTTAATATTGGGAATGCTTGTTTGTCTTGTCCTGGTATTAACCTGAACAGTATTAATAAAGAAACCTCCACTTCTCCCTGTCCCCCTTCCCCTTGAACAACAATGATGAACAAGGAATAAGGCTGTTAAGTAGTTAATTTTTTTTTTTTGAAAAATGTCTTGATTTTGAATGATATTTTCCAAAATAAAATTTTTTAAATTTAAACCAATTTTGAACTGAAATGACTAAATACTGTGTTGTATGCTGACTTTAATTTCCGGGAATCTAATCAAGTTTTTTTTTTTTTTTTTTTTTTTTTTTTTTTTTTAGTATAGTTTCTCTACTTTAGTCCTTGGTAGCAGATATTGATACTTGAGCTGTAATTATATTCTTTCTTGTCTTTCTTTATATAATCACTGTGAGCTCTGGAAAGCCAGATGAACAAGTGTTCTACAAAATTATGTGGCTATGTGTGTTTAAGTGCACAATTATGAGGTAATAATAATAATAGATTGTGTTTATATATCATGTTAATATTTGTAAAGTGTTTTATAGATATTACTTCATTTTATCTTCACGAAAAAAACCTGGGAAGTAGATGTTATATTATTTATTCCCATTTTACAGATAAGAAAACAGAGGCAGACTGAAGTCAAGTTCCTTTTCTAAGATCACACAGCTAACAAGAGTCTGAAGCTGGATCTGAACTAACCACTGTAGCACCTAGAACATTTTGACTACCAGAAGGGGTTTCATGCTTGAGAACAGGAGAGATGTGATGCAGAAACACCAATTAGGAAGCTTTTGTAATAGTATGGAAAAGATATAAGTATGTCCTGGGATTACTTATATCTTCTTCTCTCCTTTCCTTTGCATTTCCTTCCTTCTCTCATTTCCTCCCTTCCTTCCTTCCTTCCTTCCCTTCCTTCTTTATCAGTTCCCTTCCTTCCTTCCTTCCTTCCTTCTTTTCCTTCCTTCCCTTCCTTATCAGTATCATTTGCAGAAATCACTCCTCTGAGACTCAGTGTTCTGAAGTCGTCAACTTCCCAATTTTGAAAAACTATTTCCACATTTGTTGAACTCACTATTTATAACAGAAGTATTATTGAGGGAATCAGAGCAGAGAGGGAGAGGTAGATTAGTGAGTAATTTATTGATGTACTTTGAGGCCATATAACCACATTCAGGTATGAGCAATTACACTCAGGCTTAAATATAGCCTCTATGTTACTTATAGTTAGTATACTTCATATAGATTCAAGTCAGATTTCTCAAAGTAGTTAACATTTTTTAGGGATGTTTATATGGCCAGATTTAAAAAAATAGATTAGAAATGAATGCTTACATTTTTATATCACAGGATTTCAATTTCTAAGACAAAAATGCAACTTTGGGGTCATTTTATCCACACCTATATATCACCTACACCTTTCTGTTCTATATGAAATGTTAGTTTGCTAAAAAGGGAAAAATAAGGAAAGAAGAAACTGGATCTCTACCCTCAACCCTTGTTTAAATTAGTGCCACAGAGTTATGCCATGGAGATCAACACTTTTTTTAATATTGATGAGTTTGGAACAATTTTAGATCTGTAGGAAACATTTTTTACACCTAAAACTTTTATGGAATGCTATAAAGCTGAAAAAAATAATTTTAAACAGCTGAGATTTTATAGTCACTCAGAGGTAATAAAAAGTTAGGAGAATATATCATGTTATGGAGATTGGAAAAATAGATCAATCAATATTGAAACTTTTTAAAAAGTTTGCTATTAGAAGTAGAATAGAAGGAAGCTATTCAAGTATCTTTAAGGAGAAATGTATTTACTTTTATGATTGTCCTTTTATTATAGACATTTTAAAGTTAAGTTGAGATTATGTAGTGATATTCTTCTGACAATCTCTACAGACAATGGCGACTTTTAAGCCTGAGAAAGGGCTGTTGAAGGTAGAACGAAAGGATGATGAAGGGGTATGAAGAATAAGAGAAGATCTATGAACAATTAGTTCATCTTTTCTTGGATTTTTTTATTCACTATGTGCATCTTTCTTTCATTTTCTTTTTTTTTTTAACTTTTCCTCCCTCCTCCATTTCTCTCTCCCTCTTTTCCTTCCTTCCTTCTTTTTCTTTCTCTCTCTTCCCTTCTTTTTTCTTTCTTTCTTTGCTTTTTTCTTTCTTTTTTCCTTGCTTTTCTTCCTTTTTCTCTTCCTTCTTTCCTTCCTTCCCTTCTTCCTTCCTTTATCTTCCCTTCCTTCCTTCCTTCCTTCCTTCCTTCCTTCCTTCCTTCCTTCCTTCCTTCTTTCCTTCCTTCCTTCCTTCCTTCCTTCCTTCCTTCCTTCTCTCCTTTCCTTTTCTCCTTCTCTCCTTTCCTTTCCTCATTTTCTCCCCCTCTCTCTTCCTTCCTTTCTACTCTCCTTTCTTCCTTCCTTCTCTCCCTTCCTTCCCTCTTTTTCTCTCTCCCTTCCCCCTTCTCCCTTCTCTCTTTCTCTCTCTCTTTCTCTCTGTCTCTCCCTCTCTTTTCATCCTGCCCCTTGTCAGGAGGGAAAATATCTTGCTATTGATGGTACTGGAAACATTTTTGACAAATAGCACATAAACTATTCCAGCAATACCTCCATCTATTTCCCAATTACACCTGTATATGTAAGACAGCCTATGGTAATGGATTGAATGCTGGATTTGGAGTCAACATTTTTGAAAAGGCTTTGTCTTCATGAGGCAAATTTTGCTTCTCACATTTACCAACTTGTCGCCATGGGCAAGTACCAACTACTCTTAATTTTCTCAACTGTACAATGAGTTAGATGGGCTAAAGTTAGATGAGTCTCTTCTGAGTTCCCCTGAAGTTCTTGATTCATGATCTTTATAACTACTCTATAAAATGAGGATAACAATACCTATAGCAACTACCTTGCTGGGTTGTTAGCCCAAAATAAGATAATATACATAAAAATGGTTTGCAAACTTTGAAGAGCTTTAAAAGCCCAAAAGTGATATATGTGTGTATTGTTAATATTATTGAGTTCTGCTGATTAGCAAAGCTGAGTATTAAGAAAATATCCTCCTTTCCTCACTAATTTCCAAACTGTCAGCTGTACACATTGTCTCAGTCATTTTCTCATGTTACTGCCAAGAAATAATACCAGAACAAGCCAGATGAATGATCGTTTTTTTCCTTCACTAATTAGGATTGCAGACCTTTCATCCAGCCTCCTTGTCAGCCCATAACACCATGTCAGTTTTGTGAATCAATCAATGAGCAGCTGCAAATCTTTTCTCTTCCAGATACCACTGGCACAGTCCTCTTAGGGGCTGTTTCTTTCCAGGAGAAAGTTTTCACATCATCACCATCATCTCACATAGGCTCCTCAATTACAGAAGCATCAGAAAAGGTTGAATAATACAAGACCTATCTTTTTATTCTTGTGCAAATGTTGCCCTGAGATATTAGAGATGAAAATGTCTTTGTCAGAGACTCAACCTACATTCTGGACTGGCTCTACTGCCTTCTGGAATTTCTTGGTTGGCTCAGATTTTGACATCAAATGGAAATAGGGTAAATGTGCATATTATATTTTGTATATTTCTCATGACCCAAACAGTTATTAAGTACCCACTAATTACAGGAAATGTGCTAACAAATGTTAACTCATTTGATCTTTACAAACTCCTTGAGAGATGTTGCTGTTATTATCCCCATTTCACAGATGAAATTAGGTGACTTGCTCAGGGTCAAAGAACTAATAAGTATTTAAGGTCAAATTTGAGTTCAGTCTTCTTGACTCCAGACCCAGCACTCCATCCATTGTTCTGCCATGCTACTTCAAACCACTTAGATTTTAGGATAATTATGCAGAATTAATTTTTTTTGGATTATACCTATGATTTCTCTGGTGCAAAGAACTCCTAAGAAGAAAGTTTCCTTTACCATGTAGATCAGCACCTGATTCACAATTTAAGCGTCTTGTAAAGTTGCCCGGAGGAAGAGAGAGATTAATTAGGTGACTTTGTTGGAGGCACTTGGCTAATATGTGTCAGAAGCTGACTTGAACCCAGGAAATCCTTTTCTCCCACTCTGATATTGCAGCCTTCCATCCACTACCCAATGCTGCCTCTCAATAAACTCACTGTGAACTAAAATCGCTTCTGGTTTGAAAAGGTACCCTATGGAAATTGTGATGATATAAATGGTAGTACACTCAAATAAACCCTTGATGTCCTATGAGCACGTTCCTTCCCAAACTGCAGATCTTAATGATCCATGCCAGTATCTCCTGTGTGACTCCTATCCATTTTCTACCACAAGCTAGGAGCCTTCCATGTTTCCCCAACATGACAAGTATTCCAATGGACTACATGAATTATTCTTCCCCTCATTCCATCATTATTTCTTTAATAATGCTACTTCTTTCTTGGAATTCCTTGTTTGAAAGGTGTTGCCAATTGCATATAGTATTAATAATAATTACTGATAATTACACGGGACTTTCAGGCTTGCAAAGTGCTTTACATATATTATCTTTGATATTCTCAACTTGTCCTGTGGGGCAAGTGTTTAAAATGCTTGCTGATTTGACTCTTTCAAAGCTGCAGAACCTGACTTACCCAGGGCCATCTAAGACTGTATATATGGGATAAAATTTATACATTAGTCATTGCTAAGATCTAATTTCCCCACTTTTCTATTCTTTACAGGTGGTTGCCATAATTGTTGATATGAAAGATAAGCATATATTTGGGGGGGAAAGGCAGTATACTGGTCAACTAGGCAGAATGAGAGAATATAGATGGGGAAAAAAGAAATCAGGGAAATCAGGAAGTACGTACTCACAGTTTTGAAGCACTAAAGTTAATTCCAGTTTTTATGATTGAATCTATGATTATTTAATATGAATATGAATAAATATTTATTATTATTTGGTACTTGCCATGTCCATGTCATTAGAAGATGGATAGAACATTTGTGAAGCACTTACTATGTGTCAGATACTGTATTAAATTCAGGGTCAGTAATTTAATAAACATTTATTAATCATCTGCAATGGAACTGTGTGCTAAATGCTGGGGATATAATTATGAATAAAAACAAAAACATTCCCTATCCTTGTTATGTAGGAATTAATGGGGGAAGACAACACTAGAAAAGGAGTTGAAAATTGGAGAGAGGGGGAAGGAAAGTATTTGACCTTGGGTCATGTTGGAGAAGTCCAGAGAAGTTCCCAAAATGTAGTTGGTGGGAAACTGGGAGAAAAAGTGTGCTGGGCCCCCTCCTTAAATGGAGACCTGGGAGCCCATGGCCCTGTTCTCAAGACTGAAGGGCCAATGAGAAGAGCACAGGGGAATACTGAGACATGAGGATCAGGCGGATCAACCTTGCAGCCTAATGACATCTCTCAATGATAAATTTTCTGGGGAAGGAAGGCATAATGGAGAGTTCCAAAGATATCTAAAAGCAGGGTCAATGATGGGAGATGGAATGTGAAGGAGAGGGAGGAGACAACAAACACACGAAAGGGAGCTGGGAAACATTAATGGGGGGGGCTACACCATGATGGCATGGCTTGGAGCTGGTGGCTGGGAAATGGAGAAAGGTGGAGAAAGGTGGAGAGGAGGTGATTGGCCAGGTGAAGGAAGGAACCACGTCAGTAAGATCACAGAACCACCAAAATACCAAGGTGGAATCACTGCATCTTCAAATGTGGCATCAATACATTTTGATGTGCTATTTTGAAATTTTTAGATGTGTTTACTCTATGATGTGTTCCTAAATATATTATGGAAACATTCTATTTGCATTTTCTTTCATCTCTTAGGACAGTGATTCCAGTGGCCTTTTATAACTATTATCACAGGATTAACCAAGTAGAGAAAGGCTGTGTGCCTAAGAAATAAACAATGTAAAACTTGTAGGATCATGGATTTAGATCTGGAAGGATTCATTGGAGGTTGATGGATCTAAACTCCTTATTTATAGATGAGGAAATGAAAGGCCAGAATGATTTGTCTAAGGTCAAATAGGTAATAGATGGAAAAAAATGCAATTTGAATCCAGGTCCTTTGACTACAAATCCAGCACTCTTTTCACTGTCCATTACTTCCCCCATTCTGAAAAAGAAATGAGGAGGTGGAAGATTTTTAGACCCTAAAGAAGTGACATCCCTCTAATATGAATGCTTTCTGCAGAAAAAAAGAATGAGACATCAAGAAACAAAACATCATAAAGCTGGAAAATTACTCAATTTTAATAGACATGAAAAGATTTATGGATGTGGGAGCTATGCATAAGCCAGATGTCTGTTCACACTCAGACCACTGGGCTAGGATCAGAATTCATAATAAAAAAGAGAAGAGAGCAATAATGAAAAAAATAAATATAATACAAGTAAGAAGATTCCCTCTGAAAATTGTCTACCATTTTTCTTGTATTTGTTTTATGTTTATATTTATTGTATATATACATACATACACATATACATATATACATACATATATATAGCTGTTTGAATACTGTCTCTCTATCTCTTTCCCCATTAGAATGTGAACTCCTTGGAGTGTTTTTGCTTCAATTTATATCCTTGGTGTTTAATACAGCTTGACACATAGCAATTATTTAACAAAAGTTTGTTTATGATTTTGGTGTTGTTTTAACACAAATATATAAACAAGCTATTAAAATGGACAATGGACAATTTAAATGACATAAGTACAGACTGTTCATCTGTAATTTTCAACAGTGTTTACTTTCCACAACAAAAAGGCCAACAGAGATCAGAAAGCACCTTAATGAAGGAAACAGTGGACTTGTTTGCCAAACAAGGATAGGGTTTACTGATCTTACAAAGAAATACGATGATTGTGAGCACTATCATCTCATAAAGCAAAGAGAAGCAGCAAAGGGTCAAAGTTGTCTAAAGAAAACTTGGCAAGATATCTTTGTTAGGTAAAGCTAACCCAAGGGCATTCAAGGATGAAAATGACAAAGATATTAAAAATGGAAGAAAATGGGAAAAAAAAACTATGAAAGCAATCACAACAATCTGTTTTATTCATTGAACATGGTAGAACGACTACACTTGGGCCACAGAATCACAGTCCCTGAGGAGATAGAAATGGCACTGAGAAGAACAAAGAGAGGAGGCAGCTGGACTAGATCAAATACATAAAGGAGGTTACGGATGAAGGAAATAAAATTTTGAGGGCACTGAGAAGACCTGTTTATAAGAGAAATTGAAAAAAAGTTTTGAACCTTACTAATACTAAAAAAGGTGATTTATATAACATTAACAACTCTTGAACTAGATACCTACTCCCTCATCAATACAAAATCTTTAGGAGGATGAATTTGGAGCATCCTCAATGAGGATTTTGCAAATGATGTTTGAATAATAAGCCATATATGTCTTTTCTTCTCAGAATCTACTGAAACATGTAGAGATATAAAATCTCATTGTGCTTGTTGGTTATGAAAGTGTTCAAAAGTCTCACAAAATTCTACTTATAGGGTTATCCCTTTTTAACATAATAACGTAAAATGACAGGAAAAGATAACAATGAATGTTGGAGGGGATGTGGGAGGGCTGGGACACTAATACATTGTTGGTGGAACTGTGAACGGATCCAACCATTCTGGAGAGCAATTTGGAGCTATGCTCAAAAAGTTATCAAACTGTGCATACCCTTTGACCCAGCAGTGTTTCTACTGGGCCTATATCCCAAAGAGATCTTAGAGGAGGGAAAGGGACCCACATGTGCCAGAATGTTTGTGGCAGCCCTTTTTGTAGTGGCTAGAAACTGGAAACTGAAGGGATGCCCATCAATTGGAGAGTGGCTGAATAAATTATGGTATATGAATGTTATGGAATATTATTGCTCTGTAAGAAACGACCAGCAGGACGATTTCAGAGAGGCCTGGAGGGACTTGCATGAACTGATGCTGAGTGAAACGAGCAGAACCAGGAGATCATCATGCACAGCAGCAACAGTATTACATGATGATCAATTCTGATGGACATGGCTCTCTGCAATAAAGAATTGTCTCAAACCAGTTCCAGTTGTTCACTGAAGAAAACCATATACACCCAGAAAGAGGGACATGAAATATGGACCACAACATAACATTTTCATGATCTCTATTGACATTTGCTTGCATTGTGTTGCCTTTCTCTGATTCTTTTTTTTTTCTTGTAGATAGGATTTTTCTTGCATAACTTCTCAAGCATTTCAACATTATTAACATGTAGTGGACTTCCTGCCATCTAGGGGAGGGGAGGGGACTGGGGGTAAAATTTGTATTGGAAAGCTTTGTAAAGATCAAGGTTGGGGAACTACCCATACATATGTTATACAAATAAAAAGCTTAAAAAAAAAGAACATAATAATGTATCCCCTTTCCACAAGATCATTTGGGAATCCTTGGATGAAATAATCCTGTTCAATGACTTTCTGATAAAAAAATCAGAAGAGGCACCAAAAAGGGAAATATATGCATGCCAATAATATTCAACTTTGTGAAGGTGGTGCTCAAGACAGAGTCCAGGTTGAGCAGGGATTCCCTGATGGGAGTGAAGTCTGTCAGATGATCCTGTTTTTATTTCATTATTATCCAAGTTGTTGCCAAGAAGATATCTATTATAATACCAAGGAGTTTGCCCTGTCCTTTCATGAAGAAAAGGAAAAATATTGGTGGCCCAGATTTCTTTTCCACATGCTTCCAAATGGATGCTCTACTGCATTTGGACAACAGTTAAGTATATCTAAGATAGGCAATGGACAGATGGACTATGAGGTGGTCCAGAGTGAAAAAGTGAGGAGGAGAATAGGGGGATAGCTTTTGGAAAACTATCAAGCACTTGTAACCACCCTACTCTTCCCATAATGCCAAAGCCTCATCTTTTCAACATAACATTTTATTGATGTAGTCAAATGACAATGAGTCCTGGAACTCCCTTGCCTCCAAACTAAAGATATTCATTACACAGAGGCAATACACAGGCTCAGAGGAGGGTATAAACAGGCTGCAATGTACAACACCAAGAAGGGAAAGAGGAGCCATCTGAGAACTGCATGAGAGAAATACATGATGGTAAGATGGAAGGAGGGCAGGTAAGGGCTGGAGGGCCTCCAACATATTGGATGTACAAGATATGATCATCTTTGGGGAGGTCATAGATATGTGTCACACAGAGTGGCTCAGGTTGGATGTACTGTGACCTGTACCAATGGGGGAGATTCTCCAGTTGATGAGATCACCAATCCATTTGAATTAGAAATGATAAATATGAGAAATTTAAAGATTCACAGAAAGACTCATGGTAATAGTTCTGTTACCATGGGTTATGATCAGATGAAAAGAATTGATGAAATCACCAAATACTCTTCTGGACAGAGAAGATGGAAATGAAATGCACAAAGAGTCTAGTATTACAGGGGTAATGAATCCCAGAATAAAATCAAATCTATGAGATACGAAAGAAGTACTGGACTATTTCATTTACAACCCGAACAGTGAATGGAAGCTGTGAGGACACACTTTAGACAACTACAGAAAGTTTTCAGGATTTAAGAGCTTGGAGTCCGAGTGATCTGCATTAATGCCCTTCCTCTGACACCTTTCTAGTTTGTCATCTTTAAAGGGATGGGGTCTGGCTTGAAGATCTCCAAGTTTTTTTTTATTTTTTAATTCTCCATCTATCATTATGCTCTGGTGACCAACTCAGGCAACTCTGTAAAAACAATAGCTAACATTCATATGGCTCTTTCAGAGTTACAAAGTACTTATGTATATTTCTTCCCTTGATCCTCACAATAATTCTGAGAAATAGGTGCTATTCTTAGCCTTATTTTACAGATGGGGAGACTGAGGCTGAGAGAGATCATATGATTTATCCATCATCCCAAAGAAAATTATTTTGATGGTAGGATTGGAATCTAGCTCTTCTTGTTTCTAGGGTCAGTACTTTAGTCACTATTCTAGGCAGATGCTTTTGTAATGGGCAGGTGAAAGTAAGGAGAGAGAGTTGCTAAGAGAAGCCCACCAGAAGGATGGGGGGGGGGAAGTTGCTCACTGTCTGAGTTTGGAAGATGACATCATCACAAGTATCTCTTTGTAAATCCCATTATTAGAATAATAAAATAATCAATTCCATGAAGCTTTTCACACTGATACTTATTAAATAGCTTGAGCCCTATTAGACAATTGTTATAAGGGCTCCTTGCTTAATAGACTTAAAAAATAAACAAAGAAATATCAATGAGACCACATATTTCATGTAACATAGCTTTTCATTTTAAAACCCAGTCTAAAATTTAGATCTCATGCCCACATGAAAAATCTAGGAAATTCCCTTCTCTTTGCTTCCCCCCACCCAGTCAAGCAAAATTCGTGATTGTCAATCATAATAAGTTTAAAAATTTAAGATGATTATTATCTTGTGCCGGATGTTTTAAAAATATGACTATTTTTATCTAAAAAGTTAAGCAGAGAAGAGGTTTATGGGTCAGATGCCTGGAATGGAAATATTCTCTCTGGAAATGAATCCAGAGAGGAAGCAGCCCCCAGCTGCTTTACGATAGGATTTGAGTGATTGCCAGAAAATAGTCCCAAGTCAGCTTGAACATAAGGATGGAGAATCTTCACAGAGAGAGATGTTCAAGAATAAACCCTTGGTCTCCTGAATCCAGACCTAACTGGGAAGAACAAAATTAAAAAATAGATGCTGTAAACCCTGAAGCTAACAGATGCCTGACAGTGACCAGGAAGACAGCTTCAAAATAGACTTGTATTCTTAGTCATATGGAAAAAGTTCCATGTGAGCTTTTCAGATTGGGTTAATGGCTTTCCTTCTATAGCTCAACATGGCCAGCTGTTCTACCAGTCCCATTCTTAATTCCTATAAGGCCTATTAAGTCACGGTGGAGGGATGCTACTCACTCCTATCCCATGTAATTTAATAACTGTGAACTTGAGACCACAGGAAGAACTGTAGAGACACTTTCTGCTTAGAGGCCCCCATTCTTCCTTTCATGAACTGTTGAAGATTTCTAATAATAAATTATTGAATAAATCTCAGAGCTGGAAGTGAATTTAGAGCTCCCCTGGTTCAATCTCTTTATTTAGCAGTTAGGAAACTGGGTTCCAGTGCGGAGGAGGTACTTTCCCAAGCTCACAAACTAAGCCAGTGACAGCAGAACCCCAATCAAAAGGAATTTACCTAGTGCCTAATATGCATCAGATGAAGCAATCCATCAATCAGCAAGTATTTATTAAACCCCTACTAGGGTCTAAGCACTGTGCTAGGCACAGGAATATATATATATATATATATATACATATATATATATACATATACACACATATGTGCTGTATGTTTGTATATTTATATATGCTGTATATGTGCATACACACATATATTTAAATATGAAAAATTCATACTCACAAGGAGAGAGAGATCAGACTGAGGAATCAGGAAAACCTGAATTCAAGTCCTGACTTCAGGCACCTTTCTAAACACTAAGTAGATACTGATATGTAATGAGTTTACTCTCCCATTAAAATCACTGGTCTGCCTCCTCTCCCACTCTAAAATATTTTGGACATTTGAGGAGACAATGGAGATACAAAGGCAAAAAGATAATAATTCCTGTCCTCAGATGGCTTATATTCTATAGGGGACAACTAAGTTTAGTAGCAATAGTGCTAGTCTTGGAGTCAGGATGATTCAAATCCAGTCTCAAGCATTTACTAGCCATTTGACTCAGGATAAATTACATAATCTTTCTCAGCCTCAATTTCCTTATATTTAAAATGGGTATAATGATAACACACATCTCTCAGGATTAAATTCTGTGTAAACCTTGTATAAATGTAAGCATTATAATGTACACACAAAATCTCTCTCTCTCTCTCTGTCTCTCTCTCTGTCTCTGTTTCTGCCTCTCTGTCTCTGTTTCTGCCTCTCTCTCTCTTTCTGTCTCTGTCTCTGTTTCTGCCTCTCTCTCTCTCTCTCTCTCTCTCTCTCTCTCTCTCTCTCTCTCCCTTCCCCTCTCTCTCCCTCATCCCTCTCACTATTTCTTCCTTCTCTCTCTCTCTGTTCCTCTCTGTCTCTGTCTTTCTCTCTCTCTGTCTTTCTGTTTATCTCTTCTCTCTATATCTCCCCTCTCTTTCTTCTCTTTGTCTCTCCTTCTCCATAAACATGCCATAAATCAAGGTAATTTTGGTAGAAGGGAGGGGAAGCCAATATATTGGAGGAAGGCATTGCTTGAGCTGAGCTTTGATGAGCTGAGTTTCTTTTTACTACTGTATGCCGTCCTCTACAGGCACTGGATGCCTGTTTGCCCTTTGTTCTTGATCAGGACCAATGCCATCAGCAGGGTGATGTCTTGACTTGCAAGTGAATTGTATTTAAGGCAGAGCTACACAGTCACCAACCTCCTTCTCTCCTCCAGAGTCACCAGAATCTAGTGGCAAGACATAGGTCAGGATGTCTGGTGATGGTCCCCACTGGCTGACTAGGCACATATATAGTCTATCAAAGGTACAGTTAAATTATTCAGAGATTGATTCATCAAATTTGCTGGATAGAGCAAAGTTTTCTGGAACCCAGTACATTGAGTGCAGCTCCTAAAACAGAGTGGGCACTTAGTAGGCTTTTAATAATCTTCCTATTATGTATTTTCAATGGCTACCTCCCATGTCTGGTTTCCCTTAAGTCCCAGCTAAAATCTCCCCTCCTATGAGATATCCTTCCTGATGCTCCTTAATGTCAGTATTTTGCTACTGTTGGCTGGCTCCATTTTATCTGGTATATGTCATTTGTATATATATTTTTCCATGTTGTCCCTCCCATTAGATTGTGAGCTTTCTGAGAGCAGGAACTGTCTTTTACCTTTCTTTGCATCCCCAGTGCTCAGCACAGTACCGGGCACATAGTAGGTGTTTAATAAATATAGTAACTTAATAAATGCTTGCTTAATCAATTGTCTTAATTCTTGAGAGGGGAGAATTTAGTGGGGAAAGTATAAAAGATTGCATACCTTATATACCTGGTGCTAAACTCACAGAGCATACTGATATATAAGGGGTGTTATAAACTGAAAATAATAGCTTCAAGAATGGTTCTGATAAATCAGTGACAGTTGGGCTATAATGGAAATAATGATATTTTACACGAGCATCTCTAAATTTTAAGATCGATGTCAAATAAGGTAATGATTCTGTCCATAATGTTTCTTTTTCTCTTTTGCCAGAGCTTGATAGACCATAAGCCTGAGTCAATGTGTTAACTCTTGAATACCTATCTCTCTGATGTCTAATTATCCAGACCCTATTTCAAAGCACATTTGGAAAATTTTACCAAAGAAGCTAATGGGAATTAATTGTTTGTGTCCAGATTCCTGTTAATGCAATCAGATTAATCACAGACATCAACAATGTAATAATAATGCCCAATATTTATATAGCATTTAATGGGTGACAAAATTTATATTCAGCCACTTCACCTGATCCTTACAGAATATCTGGGAGTTAGATGGTGTGTTTTTTGGATGAGGAAGCTACCTAGGTTTCTCCAGCTAGGAAATGCCTGGAGATCTTACTGAATCCATCAGAAACACTAATTTGTTATTCCATGTTGCATTTACATAGCCTGAGATTTAAGAGCGGGAGCCATATTATCATTAGTGGAACAGGTTAATTAGAAGATCAAACATAGTAGCATAGTATTCAACAAATCCAAAGATAACAAATACTGAGTTGATTTACTATCTGGGGAAAACAATCTCACACACACACACACACACACACACACACACACACAAAACCTGCTGGGTGCATTGGACAGTGATCTGAAAAAATATTATATTACACCATCACCTCACACTCGAAACTACAATAAACACTACATGGATATATGATATAAATATGAAAGCTGGATCCTAAACAAATGGGAGAAGAAAAAATTGAGGATTTTTTTTCATACATGTGGATAGAGGAGCAGTTCTTGACCAAATCAGGGATAGAGGTCATTCCAAAAGATAAAATAGGCAATTTTAATGAGTTAAAAAGTTCGTGAAAAAACAGGATGGTGGTTAAGTGTGTGCCTTGCCCATATAGGTTCCATGAATGTCCAAATGATTTCTAAATGTGATCATAGAAAAAAATAAAGAGATATCTCTGGAATCTCCAAGGGACACTGATTTTTTTCCCCGTAGGAGACTAAGAGAAGGGACTGGTCACTATGCTCTTCTTAAAGATGGGATACAATACCCGAAGAAAATGTATCAGAACTAGAATAATGTCCCATATCTATTCCCACTCCCTTCTAATATATTGTTAGTCTAGGAAAATGATTTTTGGTTTTTACTGCTTCCTTGGCCACTATGCCTTAAAGAGGAAGAGATATACCTCATATGGCAAGGCTTGTTTCTCTTCCCCAAAGGCTAGTTATACAAAAAACATCACAAATAATGAATAAGAACTAAATGCATTTATCCATGCAGATGTCAAACAGAAATCAAAGTGATTATGCAGATTAGAATATAGCAGCCAACATACAGAAAGAAGGAAAATGAAAGAGAAATCTGATCTCACCAAAGGGGAAATATGATCTCTTGTGAGGATGCTAACCTTCTACATGTTTGAATTCTAAAGTCTAATATAATAGTTCTAAGCTCTCTAGCAAGCTTTGACCCTCAAAATGAAATGCACTGTTTAATAATTTTCTCTCCCTCAATGAGGAATATCTTATGCCATGTTCTAGGCTTGAATCTTGGGGTGTAACAACATCAATGCAGTTAAAATTAGAAAGGAACCAATAAACTAAAAAAATATTTAGGACATTTTTATGATAATAGTTAAGAAATATAAGCTATTAACAACCATATGAACCAAATCCAAACTAATGGTAAGAGTAATCAATCCTGAGTTTTCTAGGGGAAGCATTCCAGGTATATATATATATATATATATATATGCATGTGTATGTATGTGTATATGTATAATGTATATATATGTATATGTAATATATATATATATATATATATATATATATATATATTTGTGTGTGTATGTATGTGTATGCAAGAGACAGAAAGAGATGTTGAGAGATCAAGAGAAGCCTATGTAGTTAATTTGCAATTAGTGCTTCATATATGAGAAAAATTGTTCTTTGTTCACAAAAATGTCTAGCCCTTTAGAAACTAGCCAACAGACTTGCTCCATTGTTTCAGATAAGTACCTTGGTGGCCAGAAGCCTTTACTACATAAAAGAGCAAGCTCAGGGAGACCAGTGAGGAAAAGCTGGGATTAAAGCTTGCCAAACTGTAGGTATGATGGTGCCAAATGAGGAATGAGAGAGCATTCCTAGGAAGAAAAAGAGAGGTTCAGTCCTGGAAGAATCTTAGGGGTGAGGCTGGCTCTGAGACCAAAAGAGAGGAACTAATCAAGAGAAAGAGGTTTTTGTTCCAGGAAGAAAGTTCTCTTAGATGTTCCCCAGAAGGATGGTGGCTGATTTAAAATCTCAAAGAACCCAAGAAGTGGAACTCCTGACCTTGTGGATCTCTACCAGAGAAGTGGATAAACATGTATGGCTTACCAGTAACTACAACTGTTTTTGGCCATTATAATCCCCAACTGAGAATTCAGTGAATAAACCAAAGACATCACTCCAACCAACTTAAAGTATGTATCAAGATGCTAAGCTCTGACATTTATAAGGGGAGAACACATCTCCAGGGTGTGCTAGGTGTGAACAAGACTTAGACACCTCATTGAATAATCAACATCTGCTCAGATTGGGAGAAGGACTTGGTCATAACCTGAAGGCAGCAGTTAAGTCACAACTAAAGTGATATTTTAAGAATATTGCATAAAATGAGTAGGTAGTGTTAAGGGATGATCCAGAAAGAACTGTTAACACAGGGGCACATGTCAAAAGAAGAAAAGTAGGACTGAACTATAACAGAGGAGAGACTGAATTGTGTCATTAATCTTACAGGTATCCATGAGCAGGAGGCTAAAGCTGACATCACTAGTTTTATGAACCTCCTCAACGATAGAGGGAATTTCCAAGGAGAGGGTCTTTTCTGAACTTGACATTAAACCAGCAGGTCTATTATCTGTACAATATCAGACATTGTAAGTTACACCAACACTTCTTTACCCAAACATTTCCAGTAATATAAATTTTGTTCCAATTACATCTGTACACCAGGGATTAAATAAAATAAATATAAATATACATTTAAAGAGAGCTATTTCTCTGTTGAAATTTTTGGAATTTTTTTAACTGGGATCTCAAAACAATTGTGATGTTATTCCTAGTTTTTCATTTAATATAATCTCCCTAAATAGCAGAGGAAGGAATCACATGGACCAGAGGGGCTACAATGTAGTCCATAGGCTTCTAATGAGTTAATTATCATATTTGGATATTATGCATAAGAGAGAAGATACTCTAGCTCACAGGACTAGAGTTAAAAGGAGAAATTTTGAACTCCATTTAGTACAGTACTCTCATTTTTTTAGAAGAACAAATTGAAGTCAAGAGAGATCAAATGATTTGCTCAATCTTACACAAGTGGTAAACAGCAGAACCATGATTTAAATTCAGATCCTCTGATTAAAAATCCAGTTATCTTTCCACTGAGGTATGCTATTTCCCACACTTTGAATGATCCAAGATTTCATTAGTTGGCACTCTTTCCACTGGAGGAAAATAGCAATCCAATGATGCTTTCTATATGACATCTTCATTTTGTCATAAAATTTCTAGTGAAGTGAACTAGATCTTAATTTAGTTCTTTTCCAGTGGCTCAATAGACCATTTGGGCCATTCAACTTATCTCTGATTCACTTTGTGACTAACCCACCAATTTTTCTGGTCATATGTAACATCTATTTCACCCTACTCTACCCTGGCTAGATCACAAATGAATTTAGTGTATTATGTCTGGCTTGTAGTTGGTTCTTAATACATTCTTGTTGAATGAATAAATGAATGAACTGTGCTCAGGATGCCATGCTTTAGAAAGGGCATTGATAAGCTGAGAATGTTTAGTAGAAGGCAACTAAGAGCTTCCAATTCAGACAAAATGATTATTATCTGATGGAACTGAAAATCTGTAACACAGACAAGGGAAAGGATTTGTGTGTGTGTGTGTGTGTGGGGGGGGACTTGATGCCTGTTTTAAGATATTCAAAACATTATCAAAGAGAAGACAGATTAAACCTGTTCTAATTGGCTCAAGATGGGAAAAACTGGTCAGAGTTTGAGAGGTGGAAATTAAGTATCATTGGAAGGCAAACTAGCTAAAAATTGAAGTTCTCAAAAAGTGTAATAGACTACTCTGGGATAAAGTAAGTTCTGTCTCACTAGAAAGCTCTGAGCAAAACCTCAGGAACTACTTGTTGGGTATATCATACTAAGGATTTGTATTTTGGTTTAGAATGGCATGGTGACTGAGCTCCCTTCCAACTCTCACACTGCATGATACTGTGACTCGTGGGGAATGCTAAAAGTTCCAGTAAATTCAGAATCTCTGAGCGGGAAGCAGACTCTGAGCTCCTCTGGTTCAATCACCTCATTTTAGAGATAAGGTATAAACCTCCACACACGGAGCTATTTCTCACCTGCAGGTTTGTCACTTTTAACCTTTCATGAAGCATGAAAGAGCTCTGGATTCCTGCTTTGAGCTTCTTCACTTGAAAGGAATTGCTTTAAATTGTGGATTGTAATCACGGTTCTTGTCAGTGTTTCTTCATGGACTGGATGTTGTTTGTAAAGATCACTTAGCTGTTAAAATGCTTCTGTAGTGCCTATGGGAGGGATGTAAGTAGATGCTAACTGATCCCTTAAAAAGACGAAAATGAAAGAAATGTTGAATAACTTCAGAATTATTCATTCTTCTCTTTGGTTTCTTGGCTGGAAAGCTGGCCTCTGGGTCAACTCAACAATAAATGCATATTAGACATCATTTCTGTCCTAGGTATTGTGCTAAATACAAAAATATCTGCCCTCAAGGCAAGTGGATTCTGATGGAGTGAGAGTAGGAGTGGATGGTGTAAGACAATTATGATCTGGAAGTGACCTTCAAGATCATCTGATTTATTTTAAAGTTGAGGAAAATAAGTCTAGGGCAATTTAGTGACCTTCCTGAGTTCACACAGGTACTAAAGTGGCCACGTTAACCCAGATCAGTGTAATTCAAGGTAGGGTGTGAAGGGGAAAATGGGAGAAATTAGACAAAGATTTCTTTTTAAAAAATTTTTTTTCAGACAAAGATTTCTAAGAATATCTGAAGTAGGAGAAAGCACTAATTGATGGAAGGATTAATCATTCAATCAAGTAACAACCATTTGTCAAGTTTTCAGTTCTGAACAAGGCACTGTGATAGACAAAGATAAAACAGCCTGAGACCTCAAGGACCTCATGTTCAACCAAGGAAGGCTTTATTGAGAAGGTGGTGCTAGTGAAGCTTCATAGACCAACAAACTCACTGGCCTGGATAAAAATAAAAAGGTATTGATGATGTTTAAGTAAAGATTGAAGAGTGTGCAGGTACAAATGAGGATTAATTAAATGATGAACACAAGCCAATTACCTTTGGTGGACACAGACTACAATCTGTCCCCCTGAATTTATTACACACACAAGCAGGAACAATTCAAAGTCCTCATGGATTTCAGAATGTCGTCAGCATCATATTGGTACATAAAAGACAGTTTACATTTAAACATCCCACCCCTGGCATTATTCTTAACATTAACATTAATCAGTTTAATAAGATTGTCCCTGTAGCTTTCTTCACCCTTAAACAATAAATATGTCTGTAGTTAGATCTTAGGTTAATATCCATAAAGAGGGAATGAGCCTATTAGCCAATTCATTTCAGTTATATTTATGCCTCCATTGTTAACCACATTTGTTTATTTGTTTGAAATGGGATCAGAGTTTATAAGAGTTATTGCTTCCTGCCAGTAAGAGATAATGGGCTTGGATTTCACAAGCGGATGTGAGTGGCTAGCTCTTCCATGTCTCTTAACTCTTGCCCATCCTCTGTAAATATTTTCACAGAATGGCCATTTCTCCTCAAGGTAACCCTAACAACTGATTACACTTCACCACTAACTATAAACAGGACCTTAATTAATGAGTTTGCTCATACTCATTTGGTAATTAGGGATGCCAGGCTGAGTTCTATCTGGAACACCAGACATTTGTCTACATTAAATGGTCATGGAGTTAAGGTGCTTCTTGGTCTGTGCTGAAGAGAGGACAGAGTTAAGGTTGTTTCCCTACATATTTCATAAGACATTGGATCTCTGGGCTTCAGTGATGGAGAAGCCTGAATTTGGATTAGTGTCACTATCAAAGGGAACTCTATTTGTTCCATGCAAATGTCAATTAAAGCATTCAGAGAATAAATAGTAGGTGAGGTCATAAGGCAATCTCACTCAAATATGATTTTAGTATCTAGTAGAGAAAGAGGAATATAGATTCTAGTCCTATTTCTGAGCCCAATTATCATTGTTGAGATCTAGAACTGAGGTTAAGATGAGGAATTTTGGGAACTTAAGAAGGAGGAATATAGGAACACTGGTGATTAAAAATGAGGGTTCTGGAGTGTATGTCCCTTCCATCTTAGCTTCTGCTTTATCAATACTTGTTGAATGAACATCTGTTATAATTATATTAGATTACACATTTATATATACATGTGTTTTTATATTAAATAAGCAATGTGATCATCTTTGTGAATATTGTTCCTCTTCTAATAGAATGGAAGCTCCCTAAAGGAAAGGACAATTTCATTCTTGTCATCTTATCCCCCGGCTCCTAAGCTAGTATAATGTAGGCGCTTAATGAGAGCTTGCTGAGTTGCAGTAAATAAACGAATGACTTAGAAAGCAATGAAAATTTCAGAAGAGTTATGACATCAATTCATGAATGATGAATAGAAGCTAGTTACTTTTAGTAGGCATAGACTGCACTTTATCTCCTTCCATCTGTAAAAAAAAAATCAGCGCTGGATTGGAAAAGATAAGAGAACTTAAATTTATCACTACTCTTAGGTGTGATTAATGATTAACCCTGTAAACATCTCAAGGGCTCAAGTTAGGAATAGAAGCAGCAATTTGGTCCACAACACTTAAAGTTTCTAAAGCACTTTGGCCAAAACAGCAACCTTATGAGGCAGGGAGTCTAAGATTTATCCCCAGTTTATTGTTGTACAGTCATTATGTAAGTGTGTCTGACTCTTCATGACCCCATTTGGGGTTTTCTTGGCAAAAGTACTGGGGTTGTCTTTTCCTTCTCCAGGTCATATTATAGATGAGGAAACTGAGGCAGACAGAGTAAAGCATCTTGTCCAGGATCACACAGCAAGTAAATAATTGAGGTTGGATTTGAATTTAGGGAGATTAGTTTTCTTGGCTCCAGGCCCCATAGATACCCCTACCACCATTTTTATAATATCACAATAAAGGTTCCTAAACAGCAGAGCAGAAGTTTAAACCCACATTTGCTGCCCTGGAGAGGCTTCTCTCCAGATCATAGAGCTGCTCTGCATTTGTGAATCTGCATATGGATCCAAGGCAGCAAGCTGTCACCTGTTGTTTAACATATAGCCTACGTTATTTAGAAATTTATTAAAAATAAGGTAATAAAAACCAAAATCTAAGAGCCACCAATTATATCATACTTCTGCCAACTCAAGGAGCATCAATTGGTTTCCAAAGGCTACATTTGAATTTATCATCACAGATTTAATTCACTCTGCACCCTGAGTCACTGTGGCCTTAAGAACACCATCCTGGAGTAATCATGCCAGTGGGGCCTTTGCCTAGCAACAATTTAAATAAATGAATCATTAATTTTTAAAGCCAAATCCCCCTGTAAGACTTTATCTTCTCTGTGTGCTGTTTAAAAAATGAAAATATTTTTGAACTAAAAGGGAACTGCTGGCATAACAATTACAAAAGTTCTACAAATGACCCCCAAAGACACAAATATTTTACAAAAGAGACTGTTTATTTTGTTACTATATTTCTTAATAGGTAAGTGCTTGGATGATCAAGGAGATGGAGGGGATTATAATGGGAAAGAATATTAAAAAGAATCTTCATTCTAGAAAAATTAAGACTGAAAGGGGTGTGTGTATAATCAAAGATTTATAGGGGTAAGGCACTCCTCCTGGGGACATATGGGGAAGAGGCATGATATTTAATTTCACAAGCATTACAATGAAGGCTGCACACTCACCATCAAACTGTTCTTCAAACTGTTCTTCATCTTCACAACAAAGCCCAAAGGATAGAGGGATAGAAAAAACTCTGGAACTGGATTCATAGGACAACCTGGGTCTTAATCCAGTTAATAGACTTGATAGTTGTATAAATTTTAGTTTCCTCATCTATAAAAATCATAGGGTTTCATAGGGGGAAAGAGTTGTATTTCCTGCTCTAAATGCCATGATTAATAGCTAAAAAATAAAATAACCAAATACAAAGGAAAAAAGGATAAACATATCTTTTTCTTCAATACCCTTACCCATTTACCCAGTATCTCAGAGGAAGGTCCCAGAAAAAGACCCATAGAGTGATTAAAGTTTTTATTACCATATATAACACTAATTTTCAGTCCTCTAATATCTTTCTCTCACATCTCACCACTATTTAATTAAAGGACTGACATTCTACATGTCCATGAAACTCAGAGTAGAGGATCTTCAGTTAGTTGATAAACATGCATTAAATGACTACTCTGTCAAGAGCTTTAATTGCCCCCAATTTTTTATTTATTAATTTATATTCATCCTGGAAATAAAATAGGAAGCCACTAGATTTTGATGAGTAACTTGTGCAGAAAATATCTCTGACAGTCACTCACCTTTAGTAAAATTATAACATGCATTATTTATATAGCACTTGAAGGTTTACAAAATACTTTCCATACATTATGTCATTTGATCCTTACAACAGGCACTTTTATTGTCCCCTTTTAACAGGAGGCCAAAAGAAGTTAAGGGATTTGTCTAGTCAGCCTCACTCAGAAAGACTCTAGGCGACAAGAATATAACTTGTCTTCCAGATTAAAATTCAGCATTCTATCCGCTACATCATCTATATATTCTTCATTATCTCTTTATATTCTCAAATAGAAAATGTCCCAGTGAATTCTTCTGGTCACAAGTGGGCAAATTGGCAGGATAGCTTCACGGTGTGGACCGATTGCACATAGTTAACAGCTCCAAGAATCCTGCAAACAATTGTGGATTTCCATCTGACTTACCCTTTGGTGGATATGAAAGAGAATTTAACTCAATGGCAATAGAATGCATTGCATACAGTAAAATAACTGAAGTATATGAGCATCCTTGAAGACACGAAGAGTGGAAATTGAAATGAAATCAAGTAGTTTGTAGAATCAGGACATGTGAATATCCGCAAAGATATAAAGCAAAGGGATTCAATCTCTTCAGATGATTTCTCATTGCTGTGGGGCAATGCTCTGGTATCCCAATTGGAAAATCAGGCTCAAGATGAATTGGTGAACATGTCACATGCTGGGTTTTATTTGCAAATGCTATCCTGGAAATGCCAATTGGAGCTGATACAGGCATCTAGGCTAATTATCCTGGAAATGTAGATTGACTGAACAAAGACAAACAACAAATTTTCTGCAGATCGTTTGGAGAACACATCGTATAGTGTATAAAATGTTGGCATGGGATCAGGGAGACTTGGATTCGAATCTTATCTGTGATTCTGGGGAAATCATTTGACCTCTTTTGGTCTCAGCTCCTCAGAGATTGCATTCAGTGACTTCTAATGTCAAATGTCCTTTCCACTTCTCAGTCTATGGTCCTTTAAGTGTTGGTAGAACAATAGCCTGGGAACAAAGTGATACAGAGTGGTCCATGACAGCTTTATCTCCATATTCTCAATGCTCATCAATGCATGATAAGGTATCTAAGAAAGTTAGGACAGAAATCATCCAAGGGATCCTGATGGCAGCAGTTTATGTTTCCAAATTGTGTAATGGAAAGAATGACATGAAGATTCTTCCAATTCATCAGACACCCAATAAAAGCTCTAGAATGAATAGTGGAGAGGAGCAGATTTTATTAGAGGTAGCTCAGTCCATGAAGAAACAAAAAAGTAAATCATGTAGCAAAAAGGACAGACAATAAGTTAAAATAAGACTGGACCTCAGAAGGACACAAATGTACAACCAAATGATTCACAACTTTCTGGGAGAAGCCAATAATCTAACTGCATGCACTCAATTAGGAATGGCGGAATGATAGTTGTTTCTGGTGGTTGATGGAGCCTCACTTTCATTACTTAATGGATAGAAGGACGGATCTGAAGGAATGAATATGGAACGATTTGTATAAGGCAAATGTGGATCTATTCATTTAAACTCGTGACTACTAACAAGTATCCTTGATGTTTGAAATAAATAATTTAAATAAAAATATTACCTTTTCTTTTAATTCTTTGATGGATCTATGATCTTGTTAGTGTAAATATCATATCCAATGTCTAAACCCAATCTATATTTTCCTTCTTTTGTGCCTCTTGTCTATGTATCCCAATATATCTGCTAACAAGTCCACTAAAATTCTGGAGAACTTCTACATTTCTTGACACTGCACAGACACCACTGGCACATCTGGGTTATCTTTTGCTCTTATCTTGTGGGTAGCCCACATTTTTATTCCTAGTTATAAAGGTTTCTCATGATATTCTTCATTTATCATAGGTAGGAATTTAGAAAACTAATGACATTAGTTTTTCTACCTTCTCCCCAAAAGGTCCCAAAGATTGAAAATATGAATATGGTCAGGTAGAACTTAAACACTTTAATGGTAGTCACCCATATTGGGTGACTAGAGATTAGAGATGTTCTGGATACATCACTTGATATTTATATTAAAGAAGGCAATGATTCTCTCCCAAAAGAAACCTCTGGGTGGCATGCTCATGTATGGGTTATTGATCTACATCAGGATTGCCATTGTTAATTTTTCTTCTTTTAGAATAAAAACATTTAAAAATCTGGAGGTATGTGCTAATCAAGTTGGGTAATTCTTTTTTGGGAAACTTCTGCAGATAAGGATCAGCAACTACTTCATAATTTATTATGTCACTGAGTAGTCTGGGGTATTGAAGATAAAGTGATTTGCTCATAGTCACATTGGCAGGATGTGCCAGAAGCCAGACTTGAACCCAGTTCTTTTAATTGCCAGTGCAGTCCTCCAGCTGCTTAGTCATCAGTATGAATAAACATTGAGTAGGCAGAAGAATTCCATCATTGTTTAATGTCAAAGGATTATACCAACCAATAAGGGACTGAATAAATATGATCATTTGTTTAGGATAAAAGCTGTTCAAGAACTCATCCAAGTGCTCCCATATAGACAACCTGCTAAAATGTCTGAGATAATTTTTTTCTCTGAAATTACTCTCTAATAGCATTTACTTCTTATGTCTCTTTGTAATATTCAAGGAAAATAATTTGACATGGTGATATATACATATAATCCCTGTTATGCTATAGGCTGTGGGGAATTGAAGGTAGGAAGGAAGGAAGGAAGGAAGGAAAGAAGAGAATAAAGAAGAAAGAGAGGGAGGGAAGAAGGAATGAATGGAAAGGGGAAAGGAAGGAAGGGAAAGAAAAGGAAAAGGAAAGAAAGGGAAGAGAAAGAGGGAGGAAGGGAAGAAGTTACAGAGATAAGGAAGAATGAAAGAAAAGAGGGAAGAAAGAAAGAAGGGAATGAAGGAAGAAGGGATAAAAGGAATAAAGGGGAGAAAGGAAAGGGAAAGAGGAAGGGTGAAAGAATGAAGAAAGAATGAAGAAGAGATGGAAAGAAGGGAGAGAAGGAAGAAATACGGGAGGGAGGATAAAAAGGAAGATTAGAAAGGGAAAAGGAGAAAAAAAGGAGGAAGGGAGGAAGGCAAAGGGAAAGCACAGAAAAGGGAAAGTGAAGAGAAGAAAGGAAGAAGGGAAAAGGGATAGAGATAGGGAAGGAAGAAAGAAGAGATGGAAGGAAGAAAAGAAGAAAGGAAAGGAGAAAGGGAAAGGGAAGGGAAAGATGGAGGGAAGGAAAGAAAGGAGGGAGAGAAAGGGAGGGAAGGAAGAATGAACAGAGGTAAAGAAGAAAGGAGGAAGGAAAGGAGGAAAAGAAGGAAGGAAGAGAAAAGGAAAAGGAAAAAGAAAGGGGAAGTAAGGCGGAAAGAAGAAAGGAAGGAAGAAAAGAAAATATAGTATGATGGTACCAGTTTCTCTATGTGCTGTAGGAACAACATAAACTTAATATGTTACATTCTTGAATAATAAACAATTCCTAAATTGCCAAAGTGGTCCCTGTTGACTTTACAATCTCCCCATATAAAAGAAATAATGCTTAGATGCTAGTATGTTACTAACTATAATGAGCTTTCTGATTTTTATAGGCCAAGAGTAATTTCTCCTAAATGTTACAGCTTAACTACAGCAACCAGATTCCATCCCATTTCTTCAAAATATGAACGCACACTTCATTTTAGAGACATTTACCTTACATCTTAAGAAATGGGCATTCATGTCGTTCTGGCACTAGTAAAGCATGCGAACATGGTAATTGGGTTTTAATACAATTTTATCACTGAACACAAATTAAAAGTGGATATACTTTGTTTCCATGACAGGAGAATTACTAGAATTATCCTGAGGAAACAATTATCTGCTGAAAACTGACTCCTCAAACACTTTTTGAGTTTAGAGCCAATGAACAAGACAGCAAGCCTTTTACTTCTGGGTCTTCTGCTTCACGCTAGTCCAGTGATGCTTGATGAAGAGATTTTACTCCTAATGTCATTTTCATCAGGCCATTATTAAGATGTAGGGGCTGAAACTGGCTCATAATCATGAAACCTTTCATTACTCGTTTTTATCTTTTGCTATCCATACTCATCTGTACCTATCTTCTAGCAACATAAAATAACACATACACAGTAGTAAATAGTAGCTATTGTCCCCAACACTTATTGAAATAACATACATTTTCATCTATTGCCTGTCATTTTCTCAACAAGACTGGCCTAGTTTTCTTGTCATGTACAACCTTAATGATGTCTTTTATATTATAAAATATTTAAGATATCTTTTTTTTGTACCTTAATTTCTCTAAATAAAAAAAAAACCCTCTCCCTTTGCTAGAATCATGCTTAATTCAATCAGTCCACAAACAATCACTGAGAGGAATTGCTTCAGTAGAAATCTATAAATTTTTTTTCAAATAAAGCCATGACAACAATTCATTTACTTAGATCTCTTAAATCTGTGGTTCTTTCTCCCCATTCCCCCCCACCACCAAAGCCCAGTATTATTCTTTGCTGTGAGGAATCAGTGCTGAAAGTTTGAAAAGACTCAAGCTTCCCATTTCCCAAATTTACTCATTTCTCCTAACTCCTCCACGAAACCTCAGTTCCACACACAAATGTTCCACTTCCATGTTTATGAACTCTATAATTCCTCTATTTGATCCTCTTTCATTCCACCTTTATCTCTGCCTTGCAACTCAACTTTGTTGAGTCTCATGCCTCCATATTCTATAACTGATCTTGCCCTGGATCAGCTTTGGATAAGGAGGAAAGGTATCTCAAGTGTGATCTCTTCTATTCATTGGATGCTGAAAGGACCTGAAGAAAATTATGAAATCATGATGACTGATATCTTATCTTCAATTAGACCCTCACTAAAGTAAGGGTCTTCTTATACCTCCCTGATTAATTTGCTATCTCACTCACATATTTCCTTTTCCAATCCTTTCCATTCCTCCTTAACCTGTGGCAGCTGAGATCCCTGCCTCATACCTAATTTTAAAAACCCTTTTCAACTCATATCACTTGGGTGCATTTAGGCACTTTCTTATCCTCCTTCCCTATCTCATATGATGAAGCATCCTTTCTTACCAAAGCAAACATGCACAAGGCATCCAATTCCATCACAGCTCCAGCAGATTGCCCCTTCTTATCATCCCCACTCACTCACTATTCTTCAATTTCTACTGGGAAGCTTTCCCACTCCCTACAAACATACCATTTCTTCCTTGTTCTCAAAACAAGCAAACCACAACCTCAAAATCCATCTTCAATCAATTACTCAACAAGTGTTTATTAAGAGGACAATGTTATCCTTAAATTCTTACGTTATATGCTTAAATACTAGGAACACAGATACAGTAAAGCAAACAATTTCTATTTAGTAGGAAGTATACATTTCATGCAGAGAGATCAAGGACATTTATGAGTATACACAAAGTGAATATAAAGAGAATTAATAAGGACAAATACAAAATGGTAAATAAATTGAAATCTCCGGTAATGGAGTGGAGTGTATAGGAAAGGCTCCACATAGAAGATGGTACTTAATGGTCTTGAAAGAAGAAAGGGATTCTATGAGGTGAGTGATGAAGGAGGACATTCCAGGCATGAGGGACAATCAGTGCAAAGGCAAAAGAGATGGAGGATCATGATTGTGAAGATCAGTTTGGTTGTATCAGAGTGTAGGAGGGAGAACAATATGCACTGAGGCCGGAAATGTAAATGGGGCATGTTTGGAAGGGATTGAAACGCTAGAGGAATTTGTGTTTTTATTCTAGAGGTAAGAGGAAATCACAGGTTAACTGATACGATCCCACCTATGCTCCAGGAAAATCACTTTGGAAGTAAGCAGTCTGTAGAATAGAATAAAATAGGGACTTGGGATAGGAGAGCCAAAGTGGGAGATGCTAAGGGCCTCAATTAGTATGGGAGGTGTGGGAGTAGATAAAATGGGTCAGATGAGAGAGGAGTTGTGGATATAGCTGCAGCAAGATCTGGAAACTGACCGGCTATGTAGCATGAGAGATAGTGAGCTGTTAAAGTTCCAAGCCTATTTAGCCAGAAAAATGGAATTGCCTTTGGTATAACTAGGAAAGTTTACAAAAGGAGGAGGTTTAAAGGTGAGGAGGAAAGACAAAGAGTCCTGTTTTGGACACATATTCCTGAATTTGATGCTAGCTCACAATTCACTATAATAAATGGATTCTGAATTATTTGATATATCTTATTATTGGTGTAAACGTGAGAGAACTAACATATCTTCATTTCTTCATCTTTAAATCAGGGTAATAATGCTTTTCTATATGAAGGAGAATTTCAGCTATCCTCTTCGTGAAGAAAGCACTCAAGATATATAGGTAAGAGGCTTCTGAGTAGAGTGCAACACTTTGGTATCCTTGGTTATTTAATTTCAAATCACATTTTCCAACATAATTTTCCCCATCCTTCCATGCATCTTCTTGAGTCATGAAGTGACCGAGAAATGTACTGACTTACTCTGGAGAATCTGGATGAATCCTTCATAAGATTTCTTTACTTTATCATCTACAGATGATATTGGTACACAAATTGCTATAATCTCTTGATAGTATCTTTGCTTATATTAACCAAAAACACTGAATCCTTAATATTATGATGCTTGTTACTTCTGGATGCTTGAGAAGCCAACTTTTTTGCCTCTTTAAGAGAGAAACTTACAAGCTTTTCTGTAGTAGCTCCATTCTTTTAGTTTTATTTCACTTATGGTGAACATGTTGGAATGGCTACAGTTCAGTTCCTTCTGTAATTAACTCATTTTAATCAATTCCATCTCCCATATATTATAAGTTCAAATTTGGACACATGAGTTATGTATAGGACATCCTGCTGGAGATATTTAGGAGGCATTTGGAGACATGAGACTAGAGATTAAGAAAGAGGTTAAGATCCAGGCTGATTAGTGAGTAATCAATAGATATAATCAGTCCCAGACTCACAGAAAGTCTTCCTGCTATGAGTTGACCCTCCTGTCTCTGTCTTCAATCAGCCAGAATCCTAGCTGTTAATCTAGGACCTTAATGTGTGGGAATTTACTACATCTAGCCTGCTCTAAATAATTTAATCTATATACACATTCCCTTCTCCCACTTTTCACTTATAATTGTAACTGGAGCAATCAAACCAATCCATTGCTTCTGGGAAGATTGTGTCTTTTGATAGTTTTATAGTGCCATTCACTATCTATGTGACTTCACTTTTCCCTCATCACTCTTATATGCCTTGTCCCCTCCCATTAGAATGTAAGCTCATTGAGGGCAGAGACTATCTCTGAATTTGCATATATATATATATATATATATATATATATATATATACACACACACACACACACACACTTAGCACACTGTGTGGCACATATGCTTAATAAAATTTGGTCAGCTGAAAGAGGAACAGTTACTGTTTGTAAACAGTTTTAAAAATGCATGGTTCTTAGCATCCCTGCCCCAATGGAAGAGAGAATTAAGACCATTTTGTGCTATTATTCATGTTCTTTATTTCATGGATAACTATGACAAACACACACACACACAACATACACATAAATACATGTGTCTCATTCTGTCTGTTTCTCTGTCTCTCTACTCCTGTCTTTACCTCTTAACAGAGCTGAATTACTTTTTTTTCATTCATTACTGAATAAAACTTAAAATGTTAAAAAAAACCAACATACTTTCCTCCCAAAAAAGCCCACAATAACAAAAACAATATACATTAAAGCTAATCTCTTACCAGCTCTCTAGTTAGGACAATTATATAACAATTTACTTTTATTTATTGTTAGCAAAACCATTTCCAATTCAGTCTCTTGTCATTTCTCACCTGTAAAAGTCTCCTAATTGGCCTGCTTGATGCCTCTTTCCACCCCAAGACATCCTATACATAGCTGCCAAAGTGATAGTCCCAAAGAGTAACTACGACTCTATCACTCTCTTACTTAATAAACTCTGATGGCTCCCTATTATTTCTTAAGATCAACTACAAACACCTATTTGGTATTTAAAGGCCTTCACAACCTAGCTCCAACCCAGCTTTCCAATCTTTTACACATTACTTCCTTTGCACATTCTATGTCTAGTCAAACTGACTTGCTTATTCATATATTTTGTTTTATTTCCAGTCTCATTCCCTTGTATTGACTGTCCTCTAAACTTAAAATATACTCCATTCTCATCTCCACCTCTTAAACTCAAATGCTATTACTCTAGTGCTTCCCTGATAACCAATACTTCCCCATTGCCTTAAATTTATTTCATGTAGAGTTTATATTTACCTATATATGTATGTATTGTCTGCTACTGGTAGACTACAAATTCTTTGAGGGTAAGGACTGGTTAGTTTTACTAACCTTTACTCTCAATATAGCATCTTGCACATAGTAGACAATTCTTAAATGCTCAGGGTCTTGAAAGCTGGAGATAGCCCCTGTATCTCTCAATTTCAGAGATATTCAGATTCTGATGGAGATGATTCTATCTCTCCCTCCTCTCTCTTTTCATCTATCCCTTTCTCTCCTTCCTTCCCTCCCTGCCTCTCTCTCTCTCCCTCCTTCTCTCTCTCTGTCTCTTTCTCTGTGTCTCTGTCTCTGTTTTTCTGCTTCTGTCTCTCTCAACAGATCTGAATTACTTTTTTTCATTCATTACTGAATGAAGCTTAAAATGTTAAAAATAAAAACAAAAGAACCAACTGGTGTGAAATTACCAGCTTTCAAAATTCACACTTTGAGGAAGCACCAGGAAGTGTGAATATTGAATCCTTGTGAATTTAATTTTTGGCTAATCATATAACTCTATTAAAAACACATTTATTTGTTTTGTACAAAATCGCATGTGCCAACAAATAATTATCATCCTTATCACAAAGTCAACACTTTGAGCATTATCCAAAGTAATGTGCCCAGACAGCTCAAAGTTCAAGACTTGCACATACACGTGCAATCACACATAACACACCTATATAGAAACAGTAAATTATGAAAATAATTTACTTATTAGCATGTTGCATTTATCTCCAAATGTAAGTTAACAAAATTATTTCTTCATTAATTTTCTGTTTCAAATACCAAAATGTGACAATAAATTAATATAAGTGATTATATATTTAAAATTTATTAATACATGCTCCATTTTTATTATTTTATTTATTTTATTTTTTCAAACACTATTTCTAAATGACTATTTTTAAAGATGGAATTTTCTTTTTTCAATTTGCCTAAAACCAATTATTTTTTTAAATTTATGACTTAGCTGATAAAAGGGCAGCTAGATGAATTGAGTGTGGCTCATCTTCCTGAGTTCAAATCTGTTTCTAGAACTAGCTGTGTGAACCTGGGCAAGACACTTAATCCTGTTTGCCTTAGTTTCCTCATCTGTAAAATAATTAGCTAGAAAGGAAATGGTAAACTACTCCAGTATCTTTGCCAAGAAAACCCTAAACAGGTTTGTGAAGAGTTGGACATTACTGAGAAAATGACTGAATAATTAGGCTTTGAAGAATTAAGAGAATTTTCAAGGTAGAAGGGATCTCGATAAGCATCTTATCAACCTTTGCTTGAAAACCTCCAATGAGGAGAAGCCCACTAAAACAAAACAAATAAATACCAACAAAAACATGCTCCTATTATTAACCTGAAATAATATCACAGACAGCATTGTGTGCTTTTTTTTTTTTTAACATTTATTCTTCTCACCTCTTCTCCCAGAATGTAAGGGAAAAGGTTGAGATTTAAAGCATTGGTGAGGATTTCCTTCTACTTAGTACCTTGAGAAAATGCAGGGGCTGGAGATGTAAGAAGTTGTGGTCTGGCTTCCACTTGATAACATTAATCAAAGCTGTTGTTCCAGCTCCGATCTGGAATTGGCTCTAGTCCTGTCTCTGATGATCTTTCCAGATGTCTCCGGCTCACTCCCAGACTAGTTAGCATCCTATGCCTATTCTTAGTATTCTCAGTACTCCTTTCCCCTACTTACTGTTGCTGGGGATGCATGTCCATACCCTGCTAGGACAAATAAAGAGATCTGGAACAGCTGCTCCTCCTTTTGTTCTGATCCAAATCATAGGCAAAAATATCATCAAAGTCCAAGAAGCCAGAAAACCAATAAACCCGAGACACACATTTGAGCTCGGGAAATCTCTATGACCTTTGATTCTCTTGAGGTTTCCTAAGACTTAGCCCTAAAGTAATGTGATTTATACAATGAATAGAATGCTGGACTTGGAGCCTGGAAAACCTCAATTCAAATTTCAATTCTGAACTTAGGAAATGCACACCCACTGGCCAGCCTCTGTGGGCTTCACTCAAGAGTCTAAGACTGTACATTGTAGACAATCCATCACTTGATCCAGTGGTGGAAGTTCTCAACTAACACAATCACAAGTCTTTTTCTTATTGATGTAATGTGATTTATAGGCAACTCAAGTCAGACAACAGAATACCAATTCTAATGTGAATTAAAAATGCCTATATAGGCATAACAGGTGCTTAACAAGTGTTTTTAAATTAGCTACATAAAATGAAATCTAACATTTAAAAAGTGAACTTCCTCTGAGCTCCTATTCTGGCTAGATCTCAATGTGTAAAGGATTTGTAATTTCTACAATGTGATTATTCCCACCACAAGAAAGACCATAAATCCTCTGTGTTTTAGTAGACTATTTCATAAGCTGCTGTGGCTGAAAAAATCCACTGCCTGATGGCCAATATTTTGGTGATTATTCTCTTTACAGGTTGGTTCTGAAAAACATAGTCAACTGCCAGGTTGTCCCTTATTCCAACTTGGCAGGACTTCTTAGGTCCTGTGTTGTGTTGATCTCAACATCTTGATGGGGGATTTCAGAGGACTTGAGTGGAAGCTTTTATTAGAATCCTGCTTAAATCAATCAGTCCCTAAGCACTTACCAATCCATTGTATTGGCTTTTGGTATGCTTTAACATAAATACATAATGATGCCTACATACATATATATTTCAGTATTTTAACGAACCTGTGTTTTCACCAGTGTGAACACTCCAACAATAAAGATTGCAACCCATCTCTGCCTTCTTGTCTCTCCTGTAGGGCTCTCACTCCTAGCCCTCCTTAAATATGTTGCACCAAATCCAACCAACATCCCAGAGACCTTCATTCTCCTAATATTACACATGTATACTGATCATCTATAACTCACTACATGACCGGCCTACTCCTTTTCTGATCTCATGCCCCCAAATGTCTCCTCCTTTATGTCACTCCTGGGACACAAATCAGCACTGATAATATGATGTAGCAGAATTTTGCTGACAACATGTATTTCTACTGCCCTTTGTAGTGCTTTACAAGATGCTTTGAAGAGCCTGCTGTAAGCATATCACCACTGGAACAATACTGATATTTTAAAAAATATTTTTTTTCTGGGAACCTTGAAATTACTGACCATTTGCCCAAATACCATCCACCCCACTCTCTTCCAGCTCATTAATTTTGGGAACACTTTACTACCCAGCTGTAGTCCTTGTCTTAAGCCATGCTGAAGGACCAACCAATTTGATAGACTACCTGCCTCCATCCTCTGTATCCTGTGCATCTTAACACAGCTAATAGGCATTCTTCACTGACTTGATCTTTCCTCACTGGATTGCTAGGTTGATCTCTTACAAGTGCTTGGGGATCTTTTTTAAGAAGATCCATAGAATTCTGACACTTGATAAAACAGTACAACATAACTGGGGGGTGGTTTCTCAGTTGGAGATTCCTTCCTAGGTTTGGATTCAGTTCTGACACTTTCCATGGTGGTGACCAAGGCATTGATTAGCCTGCATCTCTCTTTTCTAAACCTTTCTTGATATTGAAGTTCAGTGACCTATTAAAAAGTTATCTTTGGTGTTGACATGAAGAAATCTTGTATGAGTACGACACATCCATGGGAGATACTTTGTTGGGGGTGAACCTTTAAAGATATCTTTTTGATCTGTAGCATTTAAAAAAATATAATCAAGTTATGGTGAGTGGTCTCTTCCATGACCTGTACCTTTCAATCAATAGTACAATTACAGAGACAGAGTCTGCTGTTTGTCTATTGCCTTCTGATATTTTCATCACATAAAGTAGTACTGGATTGGAACATTCTTGCCAGAATTTTATGGAGAAGAGAAAATAGGCATATAGGTCACTCAAATCCCTGATTTGGGTGGTGAGCTCATCTCCCTCCCACTGAAGGTCTGGATTCCATCCCTGAGTCTGCTACTGAGAAGGGAGCTTTCACTCTGTCATACCATTCAAGGCCATCTCTTCAGCATGCTGCCATGCGTGTCCATATTACCCATATCTTTATCTTAGGTACCCACTGTGTGCTATCTTCCCTCATGAATATAAACTCCTTGAGGAAAAGATTGTCTTGTGTGTTTGTATTTACTTCCCTAATGTTATCACAGCACTTGGTATCCATCTGAACATCTGACCATCCATCCATCCATCTATCTAGTCTATCTGTCATACTTCCATCCTTCCTTTCATCCCAATCTTCTTTCCTTCCTTTTCCCCCCTCTCTTTTTCCATTCCCTCCCTTACTTTTTCTTTCTGTCCATCTTTAAATGTCTTTGGGATTATTTGTTTAAACCTAAGTTTTCTTTTTTAAATCTCTTTTTCAAGTCCACTATTTCTCATTGTTTTATAAGATGTTGCTGTTCACAATCTTCCACTGTTTTCCTTTGTAAGGTTTTTTTAAAGTCTGATTTTAATACAAAATGTATCCAACAAATACCTACTCAATTTCTTTAGTTTGCCCCCCTTCCTAACTACATCTGCCAAACACAGTTAAGAAAAAGGCATCTAATGACATGATTGCAACTGCTATATACATCACTTAGCACTTTGATATTGTATAGATTGTTAAAAGAGAAGACATTTGCTTTAACTCTTGGAGGAGTGTTATGTTTGACATGAGTTCTGCAGCTGCAATATTGTCTTTATGCACACTGCTGTAGATATTATATAGATTTTTCTTGGCTTTGTTTTTTAATTTATTTTAAAGCTCTATCACTTGACAAGTTGTCTCATATTTCTCTGAATTCTTCATATTCATGACTCCATCCGGAACACTGATATTCTATTACATTCATATAAAACACAATTTTTGCTGCCAATTGTTTTGCGCATATTTTGTTTCCAGCCTTGTCACAATGAATGTTGCTATGAATATTTTCGTACACATATGTGTCTCTGTGAGGCTTTATACAAAATTGCATTCTAAACTGCTATTGCTCTTAACTGCCGTGTCTTTCCAGTTAGCAAGGATATATGTATGTGCATATGTGCATATGTCCATGACTAACTTAAATAATCATTCTAGCCAATTGTCTTATCAGCCTCACCACACAAGAAAGCTGAGATACTACCAAATTACAAAATAAACCCATTTATCCCCCTCCCCCTTTTTTTCTTAACTGATACTTTTTTCGGACATTAGTTTTTTTGAGAGCAAAATGCCCTAAAATTAAGTAACAAAAGAAAAAAAATATAGTTTGGATCAGCCACAGACCAGATATGAGAATTTGAGAAATCAGTAGATAGATTGCATCTTATATGTTGTCAAAGTTGAGCCAAAATCCATGTGCTTCCAGTTGGGTAAACATTATCATGTTCTCAGTTTGCAGTCAAGGATTTCTATCCATAAGGACTGCTTTTATAGTAAAGTATGTACGTTTTTGTTCAGTCATTTCAGCTGTGTCCAAATCTTCATGACCCCTTTTAGTGTCTTTCATTTTTCTTTTTGACAAGCTGGAGTAGTTTGCCATTTCCCTTTGCAAGATCATTTTACAGATGAGGAAACTAAGGCAAACAGGGTTAAAGTGAGTTACAACTAGTAAGTGTCTGAGGCCAGATTTGAATTCAGGAAGATGAATTTTTTTGACTACAGGCCTGGTGCCCTACTTACTATACCACTTAGTTATTCCCAAACTAGTCTGTATTTATTTGTTGTAAACCCATATCTGTGCTTGTTGCCTCCTTCAATGTATATGAGCATCCTGAGGAAAGGGGATGTTTCGATTTATTTTTGTAACCCCAGCACCTAGCAGAGAGCATGGCAAAAAGCAGGCATTTAATGAATGTTGATTGTGTTTGTCAGAACTCTCATCAAAACTATTTGCACATCTCTTGGTCACGTGTTCCATTCCAGTTGTCTGAGCTATATTGTATGAGTTCATGTTTGTGCTATCTATATCTTATGGTAAATAGACCTTCTGGTTGTTTTGGGTTGTATCATCAGTCAAACTGGATTTAGAAGCACATTTGTGAACATCTGGGAATTCAGTAAAGGAGAAAATGGTTTTTGATCACATTTATGATTTGTCCATGAGTCTACCTTTTTGCTTTCACTGCCCTAAACACACCCACACAAGGTATTTACGAAGTGCTTCTTTAATATATTTAAAATATAATTATTTAAGGTATATTAATCCATATTTTGTATGTCACATAGGAATATAGATTATAATAGAAGGGTCCTATCACATGCCTCGAACTCTAATGTAATTCATCACTTGTTTGTCAGCTACAAACCACAAAAATGCCAACAAAGATATCTCTCTCCATCCTGTTTTGCTCACATTTCATGATCAAACCAAGCATAGGTGGTAACATGGTATGGAAAGTGCCCTCTCATATGTTCTTGGGGCATATGTAAAGATTGTACCATCCCCTCTTGCCTAACCTAAGGAGATGCTCATCAATTTTATGACCACCTGGTCACTGGAGATATCCCTTGCTTTATTCAATTCATGACTCTGCTGACAGATCATTTTTGGTGCTAGTAAGGTCTGTCAACCAGTGAGATCCTGCATTTTATCATGCCTTTTTTGGATAGTTGGGTATCAAAACTTTATAAATGCAAGGGCCTGGAAGAAGGAGGCTTCTCAGATCATGAGGAAGATCTGAGGTCCACTTCATCAGGGGAGACCATGAACTTTTTGAAAAAAAGAGTGGGAGCTCTATCTCAGTCTACAATCTGTCTCCCCATAGTACTTCCCTCATACATGACTACAATTATTCCAGAAGAGGTTGCCTAGCATCCACTAAGTGGAGAATATCATCTTAGAAGATCGGCACTGTATTCCCATTATACTTATCAGTCATAAAATAATTTCGTGTTTTATATTAAATTTCAAAAAATATATTAAATTATGTAAGTATAATACTAATAAGATCTTCATTACATTTATAAGGCAACATTTAAATATTATTTGAGCGATCTAAATAAGTACCAGAGAAGTTCAGAAGAAGAACATGCTCCTCTGTTAAATAATAATAAAAAAATCTGTAAAAATGTAAGATACTTTTTGGGATACAGCTTAGAGATTTATAGATATGCAACTCAGGTACAGATTCTTGTTTGGCTCTGTTTAACCTATAACCCTCTCTTCTCAGTTTCAATGTGTTTGAGATGTTGGTTGTTTAAGCAACATCATTTACAGCTGTGGACTCAAACAGGGACCTCTGGTACCAGTTGATGAAGAGCATTCCCATGGAACTTGAGAGACTTAGGGTAGCTTGAGTAGCTTAGGGTGCTAAGAATAAATTAACTTCCCTGGGGAGTCCCAGTCATTAGGTGTTAAGAGGTGAAACTTGGATCTAAATCATCCTGACTCAAAGTTCAGTGTTCTATCCTCTATAAAACAACAACTTTCTATGTCATAGTTATTGTTCATCATTAGTATTACAGTATTTTGTCTGCCAGTCATGTGACAAGCACTTATTATGTACCGGAAATTGGAATATTTAAGATGCTGATTCTGTCTCTCTGTCTCTTTCTCTTGATTAGAGCTGTTTATTTACAAAACACATGCATAAATAATTTTCAGCATTCACCTTTGCAAAACCTTGTGTTCCAAATTTTTTTCCTCCTGTCCCCTCATCTCTTCTTCTAGATGCTGAATAATCCAATATATGTTAAATATGAGCAATTATTCTATACATATTTCTACAATTATCATGCTGCTCAAGAAAAATCAGATAAAAAAAGAAAAAAATGAGAAAGAAAACAAAATGCAAGCAAACAACAATAAAAATGTGAAAATACTATATTGTGATCTATACTTAGTCTCCACAGTCCTCTCTCTGGGTGCAAATAGTTCTCTTCATCACAAGATCATCGGAACTGGCCTCTGTTGAAAAGAGTCAGGTCCATCAGAATTGATCATTACATCATCTTGTTGTTGCCATGCAAATGATCTCCTGGTTCTGCTCATTTCACTCAGCATCAGTTCATGCAAGTCTCTCCAGGCCTCTCTGAAATCATCCTGCTGATAGTTTCTTACAGAACAATAATATTCCATAATATTCCTATATCATAACCTATTCAACCATTCTCCAGCTGATGGGCATCCACTCAGTTTCCAATTTCTTGCCACTACAAAAAGGATTGCTACATACATTTTTGCACATATAGGTCCTTTTCCCTTTTTTATAATCTCTTTGGAATACAGATCCAATGGAGACACTGTTGAATCAAAGGGTATATACAACTTGATAGCCCTTTGGACATAGTTCCAAATTGCTCTCTAGAATGGTTGGATCAGTTCACAACTCCACTAACAATGTATCAGTGTCTCAGTTTTCCCACATCCCCTCCACCATTCATCATTAACTTTTCCTGTTATCTCAGCCAATCTGAGAAGTATGTAGTGGTATCTTGGAGTTGTTTTAATTTGCATTTCTCTGATCAATAAAGATGCTGATTCTCCAGGGTTGTTCCTTCAATGGCCATACCTAAGTTGGTCATCAAACAGAAAGTGAGTATGTGAGAAATCAATATCTAGGAAATGAATTAATCTTCAAACAGAAACTTCATTTAAAAGTGACACCAACTTGCAAATAATTGGAAATTGAGGGGATGCCCATCAATTGGGGAATGGCTGAACAAGTTCTGGTTTATGAATGTAATGGAATATTATTGGGCCATAAGAAATGCTGAAAAGATGGATTTCAGAAAAATCTGGAAAGATTTACATGAACATGCCAAGTGAAGTGAGCAGAATTAGGAGAATTCTCTATCTCTGTTACTCTGTAACAATAACACCTTATGATGATTAATCAATTATGATTGACTTTGCTCTGTCAGCAATACAATGATCCATGACAATTCCAAAAGACTCATGATGGAAAATGCTATTCACATCCAGAGAAAGAAATGATGCATTCTGAATACAAATCAAAGCATACTATTTTCACTTTATTTTTTGTGGATCTTTTTGGTCTGTTTCTTCTTTTACAACATAGTTAATTTGGGAATGTGTTTTACATGATTGGACATGCATAATATGTATCAAATTGCTTGTCATGTTGGGGAGAGAAAAAAATTTGGAACTCAAAAGTCTTTCAAAAAACAAATGTTGAAGGGGCAGCTAGGTGGCGCAGTGGATAGAGCACCAGCCCTTAAGTTAGGAGGACCTGAGTTCAAATATGACCTCAGACACTTAACATTCCCTAGCTATGTGACCTTGGGCAGGTCACTTGACCCCAACTGCCTCAGCAAAAAAGCAAAAAAAAAAAAAAAAAAAAAACAAATGTTGAAAATTGTCTTTACATGTAATTAGAAAAAGTACTGTTAAATTTTAAAAAATAAAAGTGATACCAACATTTATTTTACAGTTTGCACCAAACATAATAATGGCCATCTGTGGAATATGGAAAATTTCCTGCTCATGAAACTTATCCAATAGGTCTTTGGCAAATCAATCATTCTTGTGTGTGTGTGTGTGTGTGTGTGTGTGTGTGAGGTATATTACTCTCTCATAGAAAGTTTCCTTGAGAAATGAAGAGAAGTTTGAATTCTTTTAGTTCTAACTACTGGTAAAGTGTCTAGCCCTATTTTATTTTTTGGTCTAAGTAGCAAAGTAGTTATTAAGATGAATCATTTGCTTTTTTAATGAGCATGAGAAAACTCCAAGTGCAAAAACCCAAGGAATAAAAGAACAACTTCCTTGAGACTCTCCAAGGGCTGGAATTTCCTTCACAGAAGTAGGTACTCTCCCAAGTGAAGCAGTTCCTTGTAAACCTTTACAAGATTTAAATAAATATTTTTCATTTGTAAGTCAATCTCTTAGGAATGGATCTCACTAAACATAGCCATGCTGGTTTTTAGATTATTTGTATATTGGAGAGTGAGCAATTAAAGAAAAGAAACAAATGAAAAAATGACAGATAAGTCCTGTCCATAGATTTAGAGCTGTGAGCACCTTCAGAAGCAATAAATTTTAGTCCAAACATCTTATTTTATAAATGAGGAAACTGAGGCTTGAGGAGACTAAGTGTCTTGCCTGAAGTTATAGAGGTAGGTCAAAAGTGAGATTTACATCCGAATCATCTTGCTCCAGAGCAAGGGCATTATATATCATCCTATTCAGATTAAATCCCTTTATCTTCATAAATAAGTCTCATATTCAATTCAACAAGGTAATCTCTGAGGAAAGGCACTAACAATGTGAAGATAATAAGTAGAAGTCCTCTGAATCCAAATCCAGTACTTTGATCACTTGTCAATCATGGCACGTAGGGAACAAAGAATGAATTCTTGTATTTTCCATTGACTATACTGTGACAATCACCTGATTCCCTGGGATCTGTAGAATTAAGTTAGCCTCTTTCTAAGCCTCATTCAGCACAGGTCTGCTTTTTTAATTTTTTATTCATTGCTATAATATCCCAAGCTCTGGACTTTACATTTGAATGTTGCCTAAATCATTTGTATTTTTTTCCAACATCCTTCTAATAGTGTTGACTCAGTATTAATGCTGGTATTATGTCTCATTAGCTCTTGGAGACATCCAGTTTTTCCTACCCCTGTGTCTTATTATAAAAATCCTATAATCAGATCTTTTCTGTAATTTATTAAACAAGTGCTTTCCAAAAGAGGCCCAGATGGAGCTGCCATATATCAAAGTCCATCCTCTTATAAAAAATGCCCTATAATGAGGTTACTGGAAGGCCATGACTAGGAGATTTTACATGGCCCCTCAGCATGTGAAGGAGCCAACTCTGGAAGTATTTATCAGGGATAATTGCACCCTGCTCCACTTAGGATTAAACCACAAAGAGAAATTAGTGCCTCATCTCACACTGAATGAAGTGTGACTTCTGCCTCAGCAGGGACGATTTCTCTCACTCAAGACAATCCAGAGAAGTCCATAGTTGAAGCCTTTTCATCCTGGCCATTATCTACTTGAGTGTATGCTCCATGAGTGGCGGTCTTGGAGAAGCCAAGGTGGTCTCCCCCTCTGCCACTGAGAATCAGAGAAACAGCAGTGGCATCCATGATCAGTATTCTTTAAATGTTTGCTTCTACATGAATCTCTTGTTCTTTCCTAGAGTTATCCAAAAAAGACATGTGAGCTCTGGAGCCATGGTGGCTTCTCCTGCCATAGAGGCTTGTTGGACACTTGTTGGGGCTGTTATTATAGTGGGGGCTCTTCTCATATATGAATTAGACTAGATGGATTTGAATTCTCCAATTGTATAATTCTGTTTAGGTCAATTTCTGTGTGATCAAGGATAAAGTATTGGATTTGGAATCAAGATCTGGATTCAAATTTATGACACTGTTTACCTCAGTTTCTTTATGGGGAAGATGTTCCCTCCTAGGTCAAGACCTAGGATTACATGTACTTTTTTGAGCCTCTCACAGTCCTAATTATTGAGGATATTTAAGTAAGTCCTAAAAATGCCAACAGAATAGGAGGAATGCAGCATATTCCCTCAAGAATTCTAGATATAATAATGATCAGGACAGCAAGAGTTATTTTTGGGAAACTAAGCACCGTTTCTAATGATTTGAATCTTCTCCCCAAAATAAAGGCTTATCTTTCTTATCTTTTCAACAATAACTTTCCAGTGAAGTTGTAGTGCTACGAAGCATAAAATGTCTTAGTAAAGTCAACAAGCATTTATTAGCACTTACTATGTAGCAAGTACTAGCTGAGCCCCAAAAATACAAGTCCAAAATGAGGAAAAAGAAAGAATTTCTGGAAGACAACACTTAAAAGCAAGCTGAAAATCTGGGAGGTTAGGGACAGGAAAAGAGCAGAGAAGAAGGTGAAGTCTAGAGAATCAGGAGTATAGAGAATAAAAAGATAAAAGTGGGTGACCTGGACATTTCCTTAAAATGAAAGTTCTAAAAGGAACCAACAAATCAGAGGAAGGGCTATAGAGGTAGAGGGATCTTCCAGGGTGAGAAGGCTGCTGGGGAACAGCAGAGAAAGGAGTCTAGGGCATTGAAGAAAATGCATAGTCTGTGGGCAAAATCAGCAAGGTACTATCCATGAGGAATTACCTTAGAAAAGCAAAATTGGGAGATGACTTTGGAAAAGGTGAGCAGGCATGGAAGGAGAAAAATAACCCATGACCAGCTCATACGCTCCAATGATATTCACAATATGTAAAGAGATGGAGAACACAGCTTCCAGCACACTGGACAGATCACCTATGGAGGATTTATAGGAGAATGAGGGCAAAAGCACACAGGATAAGAAGGCAGGAACGAGCTATCTCTAGTAACCACATTCATGAGATCCTAGTATTGTCAGAGTATTGGAAGAAACATGAGAAAAAGGAGGAACAATGCTGAAAAGATTTTTCAGTTGTCCACAGGCTTGATTTATTAGACACATTCCAGGTGAGATCAGAAGGGGTGGATTCCCTAGATGTTCACATGAAAACTAAGCCAGATGTCCACGCTAAGTTTTGGTCCTAAAGTAATGACCTTTGCTAATTACCAGTAATTAGTGTCAGCATCCAAATCTTTACCGGCAACTGCAGCAGAGCTCTGAGCTCAGGGATGGGTATGGAGGTTGGAAGGTGTAAAAACACTTGAAAGGTAAGGAGAGCAGGTCATGAAGGGCTTTGAATACCAAAGAGAAGATTTTCCAATTGTGTTACTAAACAGGGAGATGATCTGTACTTCTGGAAGGTCATTTTGACAGCTGAATGGCAAATGGACTGGGATGGGGAAAGACTTGTGGAAGGGGGACCAACCACAGGGTGATTTCAATAGTGCAGGTGTGAAGAAAGAGAAGGGGATGAGATGTTGCAGAGGTGAAATTAACAGCTCGTGGCAGCTTATTGGATATGAGGTATGAGAGAGAGGAAGGAATCAAGAATGACATCCAGATTATGAGCTTATGTCACTGTGAGGCTGGTGGTTTCCTAGGTAGAAATAGGGAAATTGGGAAGAGGGGAGTGCTTGGTGGGAAAGATAAGTTCAGTTCTGAATATGTAAATTTAAGATGTCTACAAGACATTCAGCGGCTAGATGGCACAGTTGATAAAACACTGGTTTTGGAGTCAGTAAAATGAGTTCAAATATGGCTTTAGAAACTAACTGTGTGAGCTTGGGCAAATCACTTTATTCTGTTTGCCTTCATTTGCTCATCTGTAAAATAAGCTGGAAAAGGAAATGGCCAAGTATCTTCACCAAAAAACAAAGCAAAGCAAAACAAAACAAAACAAAACAAAAAAACCCAAAACAAATGGGGTCACAAAAAATTGGACACAAGTATATGATATTTAGTTTGAGATCTCTAAAGAGAGTTGGAAACACCCAACTAGAGGTCAGCAGAAAGACTGTGGCCAGAAAAAAAGATCTGAAAATCATCCACAGATAGATGAGTAATTATACCCATGGGAATTGATAATCTTTAGTTTCTTTCTTCAGGAGTCCTGGTTTTGCTCTAAAGATCTGTAAGGAGGTTTCTCTTGGCCTAATATGATTTTCAACTCAATTGAACAACTTATTTCAGTACTTGGAACTCTAAAAACTAATAATGAATGACCTTAATATACTCACTGTTACCATACACTAATAAAATACAACAATAATCAAAATCAAAGCCAAAAGGTTAAAGTTATGTTAAGAATCAAAACTGCAAAAGAACTTAAAATAAGTCATCCAACATTGATCAAAGACTTTACTACAGAGATGTGGGAAACAAATAAATCAGAGGCATGAGAAAATCCCCAAAGAAGGAAGAATATGGAAAATTTCTGTGTAACCATGAGATTACAAGATATCTAATGTAATAAAAACAAAAGCTGGATCAAATGACAAAGAGAAACCTTGCATGTTGTTGGATTAATATAGCCAAATGGTTATGTCAAAGAAGGGGAAATAACTATTTTGCAAAAAATGGAAAGTATGGAGCTATGTAAGATCACAATGATTGGCTCAAACTCGTTATGTTTGGGTCATGAATTACTAACAATGAATCTCCCCAGCTTCCTTGTAAATGAAAAATTGATCTCATTTTTTTTCTTTATAGAATGCATTACCTCTGTTTGACCAAGGAATGAAAATGCCAACAAAGCCTCCAAATGCAGGCCAGGTATGAGTTTATATTCTTTATTAAAAAATAAAAACATTCACAATTTGTGTAATTTTTAAAAATACCCTATAAAAACTAGGAAGCTAAGAACGTGTCAAAAAATGCATATGGTGTAAAAAGTAATTTATCAATTCAATCCTTATTGACCAATGTACCGCAAAGCAACATAATTCTATTCTGTCTATATGGATTCTCACAATGCCTTTTTTGCAATTCCTTACTCATGGGTTATTTAGATTCTGTATATAAATATATTTAAAAAAAGAAGATCAAAGTGAGAACACTGGAGTAGTTGATGCACACATGGAAAACTGTTTCCTTTTTGAAAATGTGACACCAATACAATAATATCAAACAATGGATTGGTTATTTTAGGGAGCTAGGACAAGTTCATTATAACTTTACTGGACTTGGATGCATTATCGACTGTTCTAAATAAAATTAAATATGACTTCCAAAAAGAGAGGGAATCAAGCCAAAATACTTTAATAATCACTTCATGTCCATATACATGAATGACTGCAAGTTATATGGCTCCACTAAAAAACACATGAACAAATTTCTTCATCTCATAGAATCTTTCTCTTATGATATCAAAATGTCACTTTAACCCAGTGTGTGAACTTCCTCAGGTGACCCAAAGAAAGGCAAAATACAAAAGGCTCAATTTTGAATCTAGAGATCAAATTGAGGCAATAGTGGTGATACCTACAAACACCGGTCTCTTCTAGGTAAGACACAAATACAAAGTTATCATGAAAGCTGATGCTGAATATGAGCTGGCATTCTGAAATCTAGAATGAGTTACATGAATATATTTAAAGCAAGTAATACTTAAATAATAATAATTAATGTACAATTTTGAAACTGAAATGGATAAAACAGATTTAGAAAGTATTCTTTCAAAAACTTGGATAATACTAGTGAAAAAGCAAGAATCATTATCCTAAGGTAGCCAGATCAACATTCCTTTTCCAAAAAAGCAGCAAAGGATTGATAAGCTATTTTGGAGCATACACTCAACAAAACAAAATCCTCCAAGAAAATCTTCTGGAGCAAGCAGACATCATTTTATCAAGCAGCTGAGAAGGCTGATTATCAGGTACACAACATTTGAGTTGGTCTGAGGTAACTAAAATTGAATTACTTATAGATGTAGCCTATGAAATCAAAAAGCCTTCAACAAGCAACATCCATGTGGAATACAACATGTCGAAATAGCAGCATCAGAAATTGCTTAGTCAAGTAATTTGCTTGTGGAAATAGAATAGTTTATAATGCCATTTTGAAACCAGGCTATTGCTACCAGTAATTACAAAAAGGTTATTATTACCAAGCCTGAGTCTTGTGATCACTGGTAGTTCATGTAATGAAAGAGTTGGAATGATGCAACCCATTGCGAAAATCTAGCACCAACTGAATATCTAGCAAGGCATAACATAATGGCTAGAATTAAATGTCAGAAGCTCACCATTTTTCAGGGACTAACAGAAGACAAATCTTTATATAACAAATACACACTCAAGATGTGTTGGAGAACCCATTCAATAAACCGTAGTTAATCAGACAATTGTTACAGAATAAGCTACTGTCTAAAAATCATCTGAACAAAACATCAATCTGTTAAAATTAACATTCTGCCACTATACCAAATTCTCATAATAACCAAGTTCACAGAATATGAAGCTTTTACAATATAGAAGAAATATACAATCTACCAGAAGATATAAGAATCATAAGGGAATTGGATTAAAGGGATAACATTCTTCCTGTCCTATCTGGTTCTAAGGATGCTTCCATGAGATTAGAGAGGATGAGCTTCTTACTACTTTTCTTCAACTACAATAGCAGTTATTCTATCCACTGTGCAACAGTTACTAGAACATGGAATATGAAAGAATAGCAAGATAAGTGGCTTGTCATAGTATTGTTTCTGAATTTCATAGAAAAAGAGGAGTGTAGTAAAAAATTGGTTCACAACCATGGATGGACTGAGATCAGCATTGTTTTAGGGAACATCTAACTGATAAAATTATAGACCCACAGAAAATATCGTCTGTTAAGGGTTCTTAACCTGGAATCTATGACCTTGTTTTTTTTAAACATATTTTTATGATTATATTGCAATATGACATTTCCTTTGTGATCTTATTTTATGCATTGAAAAAAACATGATCCTGAGAAGGTGCCAAAGGGGCCAAGATATCCATTCTCTGATCATTCTTTTTGAGTCATTACTATCACCACGGGCAGGGTAGATGTTTTCCTTGTCATACTCTTATTAGTCAGTGCCATTTGGGGAATGTGACCCGTTTTCCAAGATTTTTGGATGTCTTTGTAGAGAGACAATAAAAAGAGTCCCAGGGGGAAATCTAGATTCTGAGGTCCTGATTCTTGTTCCGCTCACAAGCTGTGCCGTTTTGGTCTCCGGGGCCCAGTTTCTTCCCTGGCACTCTAAGGATTGGAGGTTTAGGCAGATTCATTCTGCATTCATGAAAGTGATTTAGCATACTTCTAGGATTCCAATCAGAATTCTAATTTATTCACTTGGTGGAATAAAACCAGACATAAATCCTATAAGAAGAGCTTAAAAACTTGGGTCGTTTGCGGCTTTTCCTGGTCTTGGAATAACATAGTGGAAGCCTAATTCTTCAAGAAATTCTTACTGTGATTTGAGTTGTCATGAACATTTTTTCTCACTTAATAGGTATATCTTTTTGCCTTTTTGGAGTAAGACAGCAAAGGAGCAGATGGCATGCTGACCTCTGTGAGGAACTGGAGCAAGATCTGTCTTTGAATTTGACCTCTAACTCTCATTTGTGTAACCTTGGGCAAGTCAATGAACCCCTATTTCATCATAGGTGAGATAAAGACTTTCATGCTGCAGGATCCCACTCTAAGAATCATTATGGGGATCAGGGAGAGCATGTGTATAAAGCACAGCCCAATGTACTTTGCTTTGGCTTCTTCAGGGCCAGGTTCTCCTCCATGAAAGTCAGCTACATACAGGTATGGGAATAGTCTGAAACCTACCCTGCCTGGTCACCCAAAAACCTCCTATTTCCAGAACTCTGAAATCCCTCAACCAGATCACATTCTTTTATCATCCAAACTCTTACCATGTCTCATTATCCTAATCTTATTCTCCATCTTCACTGTGACTTCTCATCTTCACTGTGACTCCCTCTCACTGTGATAGTAATTTATCAGGTTATCAGCCTCTTGCTTTCCTGGTCTTGACTCTTGGGTGAACCAACTAATTCAGTTCTAGACTGTGCTCTACTCTTGACTGCCCTGGTTTCTTATTTGGTCATCAATCACATCTTGTCCAAATCCACTTGCATAATTCCCATCATTCATCTCCTTATCTCCCACTCATGTGCTGCTGAGTAGAGCCAGAGGAAGTCACAAACATGGCAGAGTCCACTTGCTATTTCTGAGCAAAATCTGTCTCTCTCTTCCCTTCTTTATTATCTATCCTAATCACTTAACACAAACTTCTTCTCTTCTCAAGCTTCCCACAACTTGTAGGGTTAACGTATTCTTTTCATAGATACATCAGGGATCTGCCATTCTTGGTGTGGAGGGGCTTGTGGGCTAGGCACGGTGGTATACATTTGTAGTCGCAGCTGATGGAGTTGGAGCTGCTGAGACTGGCAGATCTCTTGAGCCAGTTGTGAACTGCAATGGGCCAAATTGATGATGTGTCCACACTATGCTTGACATCGGTATGGAGTCTCTGGGAATATGGGATTATCAGATAGTTTAGAGAGCAACAAATCAATCTGGGATTGAAACGGAGCAAAACGCCCATGTTATTTAGTAGGTAGATGAAGTCTATGATCAGTCCCTGCATTCTAACCTGGGTAAGATGGAAAATCTTAAAAAGGAAAAAAGGTGTGTATGGGGAAAGCCTTGGAGAGCAACAAGAATACATACAGATATATACATACATATATAAATATACAGACACTCACACCCAGATGTATATACACATGTATACTTGTGTGTACACATATGCATGTAAAACATAGACATATACATACATAAGTGTAATGTTCAAAATTCCTTCTTTGTTTAGAAGTTTGCAAAACATTTAATATAAATTTTCTCATGTATAAGAATAATTGTATGTATATATATTGCTTCAAACATATATGCATGTCATTTATAAATATATGAATGTATGTATGTGCATACACACACACACATATATGTCCAAGGTTTGCAAAGGGCTTTATAGACATGTACCTATATTATATATAATGTACACATATTATAAATATATGTATATGTACATATATCACAAAGCACACATGTTATACATATGCATATGTACTATATGTAGGCATTTATACTTATATGAGAAAATGTATATAGAGTGCTTTGCAAACTTTAATGCAAAGAACGGACCTGGGATATGATACTGTATGTATGTATGTGTGTGTGTGTGTATGTATATGTGTGTGTATATATATAGTGCGAATGTCTGTGTGTATATATATATGTGTGTGTGTATATATATATATATATATAGTATGCATACATATAGAAATGCATATACACACATTCATATATTCATGTATATATACACGTTTCCATACATATAGATATACACGTGTGTGTGTGTGTGTGTGTGTGTGTGTGTATGTGTGTGTGTGTATAGACTGAACCTATGATTTCACTGATATGTGGAATTTCCCAATGAGGACATTTTCTCTGTCAATACAGCTTGACACTTTTTATGCAATTGAGCATCTCTGAGGGTTGCCTGGGGCACCGAGAGGGGCAGTTATTTGTCCAAAGTCACCTGTCCACTGAGTGTGAGAGGAGATTTGAAACCACATCTTCCTGACTAGAGACTCTTTCTGTCCACTGTCCACTATAGCTTGCTTCTTTAAGCACTGCATAAACAATAGCTGTTATTGTAGCTATTCAATTAATCTGGGTTTATGAGGTCACTGGTTTAGATTTCGAGTACAAAAATACCGTCCACTGGACCACAGATTTAGAGCCGTAAGGAACCTTAGAGATCTTCGGGTCCAACTTCCTCATTCTACAGATGAAGAGGCTTAGAACAGTTTTGTAACTTCCATGGGGCTTCTGAAGCAAGATTCAAACTCAGGACTTCCCAGCTCCAAGACCAGTAACCATATAATTGAGAGAGTTGCGATTGGGACCTAAAGATTAAGTAATTTGTCCCTATAGTCAGCATGGATCAGATGTAAACCTGAGGCTTTAGGGTGACAGCCTCCCTCTCATCAATCATTTTATCTGTCGGTTTGCAGGTGTACATAACTGAGTGTGTATGGGCAGTGTCCCTCACAGTCCTGGCAAACCTCCTCCCAATTTATCTTGGTTCATTTCATCACAATCTCCTCCTTCCCCATGTCATCCTCCCTCCATCACCCATCTGCAGCTCCTTAATTTTCCTACCTCAAGGGCCGTTCTAAACTGCCCCGCTGCCACAGCGTACTTCTTCTGCCTGTAGCAGGTGCTGGCATCCTTGAGGGCCACCTGGAGCCATTTGTCGATCTGGGGCAGAAAGCTGAAATGGGGTGTGTTCAGAGAGTCTGAAATTTCAGTTGCTGGACAGGGGGTCGGCGCCGTGGTGGACACCAGTGCTTCCACAAACTCGTACATGACGTCTTCCTCATCGATGTAGACCAGCTTCATCTCCACATCCATTATGTTCTTGAGGGGGATATGAGGCAGAGGCAAAGCGATCAGCTGGCTCTCCAACTCAGTGACCCGGGGCTCCCGCTTCAGGGCCGGGGGCTTCTCTTCACTCTCTGTCCTCCTCTTAAGGCTGGCTCTGTCCAGCTCACTGATCTGCTTCTCCTTCAAGGTCTTTGTCATCTTGACCCTCTCATTCCCCATCTCCCCCTGCTTCTCAGGGCAACTTTTCTTCACTTCCTGGGGCATGTCCAGAGCGTGGAGTGGGCTTGCCAGCATCACGATTTTTTTGCTCACGTTCATCTTCGGAACCATCTGATCATGGCAGGTCCTGCTCCCAGCATTCTCCAGACTCCTTGAATCCATCGGATCCCCAGTTTGATACTACAGGGAACTGGGGGTAGAAAGGAAGAGTTATGAAAAACAATTTAAGACAGTTCGTTCAATTAAGTCACTGCCACAATCCAGTTAAGGCTACTGCTTTATTCTTCATAGGTAATTATATTTGAGGCAAATCTTTGGCTATAGGTTTTGCAGATTTATTACTTTACCTAGGGCAATATATGTTTCAATAATAATAATAATATTATTCTCAAGAAATATTTTCAGAAAAACATTTTAGAAAACATCTTAAAAATCATCATCCACAGCCAAACAACATCTTCTGCTCATTTTTATGGAGTACAGAGACCAAATGGGAAGGTCTTAGGCACATCTGTAAAGGACAAAAAAGATGAAATATCCATCTTGATATTAGAGGCAGGTGGCCTAGAACTCATTATAAAATACACCACTCACCTGCATAATAGGCTTTGGAGGAGAAAGAATTCTCTTAACCACAGCTGGTGCCAATGAAAGGCTTCCAGAAATGTGGGAAGCCGATTTTCCTCCCTCATTTTTCCATTAATAATGAAAATGTTAATTTTACACAGCTTTAAACACCATTTTTCAGAACAGGCTCCCTTTTTTGTCTTATTTATTTATTAATTTATTTATCTCTAAGTGGAAGGAACTTGACCTTCAACTTCACATTAATGCTGGGCATAATCCCGTATCATTTGGTTCAGGGCACTAGCATATATAGAATGCGATGCTATTCCAGCATCCTATATGCAAGTAAAAACTGTAATGTTGCACAGATTGGAAACACTGCCAGAAATCACAATTGTTTTTAAAATGGAAAAAAAGCCATTTCTAAGAACATGGAACCATAGATCCAGAGATAGAAGGTATATCAGGAGGTTGTCTGGCTAGTCCTTCTGTTGATTTACTTGCCCAAGATCTTCTAGATAGTAGGATCTGAATGCTTTTATTTTTACAGATGAATAAATTGAGGATCAGGGAAGTTAACTGACTTGCTCAAGATGACCCAGGAAGTTATCAGAAGTGGGATTTTTTAAGTCCAACTGACTCCGGGATCAGTATTCTTTCCACTGTAGTTTTGGAGTATTTTCTCTGCTACTGCATTTGTTTGAGTATATGACAGCATTTTGGGGGTCAATCAACTACCCTGCATTAAGCATGTTCTATGTGCCAAGTAAGGTGCCAGGTGATAGAAATACACCATGGCCCTCCTCCATTAATCATTATTATCATAGTATTGGACAGCTTTTTGAAGCCCTTCCAGAGATTTTATCTCATTTGATTCTTGCCACTATCCTACTCCCACCTGACAGATCAGAAAACTGGCCTAGAGAGTTAAAGTTATTGCAGCACACTGTTAAAAAGAGTCATCACAAAGTCAGTTTTGAGACAGAAGTTTTTGGATTCCTTGACCAATGTTATTTTTAATAAGGCACACCAAAAGCAGGAAGGAAAAGAACAGATGAGTGACACATCAACATTAGATAAAAGGTCTCTGTCTTTCTCTAGTGCATTGGTTTCTTCTCAGTTCCAAACAGGAGTTGCTGCCCTTTAGAAAAATGTCACAACTTAGAAGGCTGAGAGATCAAGGTGACAAGGGTTGAGTCACTTAACCTAAGTTGAACTCTCAAGTAGTCTTTAAAAGCTTGAGTTGGAAATCTGAAATCTGCCTACCATGAAACTTCCAAAAAAAGCCAGAACTTAGACCTGGGAGGGTTTCTTCCAGTCTAATTCAACCCAACTCAGCCAGCATTTACTAAATACCTATTATGTGCCAGACACAAAGACAAAAAGGAAAACCCATTCTTGACTTCCAAGATGCTAGACATTTTAAAGCATTCTACGTCATCCCAACCGATGTCTGCTTTCATTTATTCAACACTCCTCTGTGAAGTGCTCAGTGTGTGTTGGGCACTCAGTGAGATCCTGGGACGATGAAGATGCTTCTGCCTTCAAGGAGTCTGTATTCTACTGATAGGAGATATATACACACATATATGAAAATATGAATTAAGAGTAAACACAAGGTAAAGCAGGTTGGAGTATGTGAGTCAGAAAACTGGCCTTGTATCGGAGATGACATATGGGTATATGCTTTGAAGGGAGTAGAGATGAGGAGCGAGGGAATACGTGCCAGGCAAAAGGGAGCCTGTGAGGCAACATTATTAGAAAAAGGAAAGGAAAGGAAAGGAAATGTTGTACATGGGAACCATCTGGCCAGAACACAGAATATATGAAAGAAAGCAATGAGCAATATATCCAGAAATATCTTTCTTCTCTCCCTTTTAACTAAAGACATTAGAATAATGATGGGGTCAAATATGAATGTGTGACCTGGACAGTGAGGCTCTCTGAGAGCAACTCAAATAAATAAATCCCTTAAAGAAGTACAAAACTCAGTAATCTGAATGATTAATTTTGCTATGATTTTTAGAAAAATTACTTTTGTCATAATTTTTATTTCATTTTTATTTTTTAAAAATGATGTTATTATAGTTGTTCTGCTGTGTTCAATTCTTTGGAACCCCATTTGAGATTTTCTTGGTAGATAGTAGTTTGTAATTTCCTTCTCCAATTCATTTTACAGATGAGGAAAAATGAGGCACACGGGATTTAGTGGCTTGCTTAGGCTGAGGTCAGATTTGAATTCATGAAAATGAGTCTTCTTGACTCTAGGCCTGGTGTTCTATACATTGTACCACATAGCTGACCATGTTATTATCTCACATATGGTTATTACAAAGAATGAAATAGAATATAGAAAGTTATATTTATTTCATAATTTATCACAATCACATTTTTGTGTACAAAGAAAAAAAAGGAATTTCATGAAGCCATGAAATTATGTTCCATAGTTTATCTGAAATTTAACAAGGTATTAAAAAGATTGCCTTATTACTGATCCCTTCTGAGATTTTTTATTTTTGAATAATTCTGTAATGTTTTCCTGGTGTTCTTTCCTTTAGTATGTATTTCTACCACTACTCATTAGCTCTCCTTTGTCCTGCTATAATTCCGATGTCATTTGCAGAATTTTTTTTTTTCCATTGGATAGCATTATATAAAAAAATTGGAATTGTGTTACTTTGAAAAAATCTCTAAATATAATATCTCCACCCTTGAGATATGCTGAGTATCACAGTACTTTCAAAATATATAGCATCTGTCTATCATCCTTAATAGGGTTTTGCTCTGGACATGGCTATTTTTCTATTCATTTCCATATTTTCTTGTAAACCTTTTTTCATCTGCTTACCTTTAAGACTCAAAATATGGGTCTGGGACTGGCAAGGGATCAATTGTTATAGCTGTCAACACAGCCCACAGCTACTGTTCAGTGACATACTCTACTGTGGTTCATTTTTTTTTAATAAAACCAATGCCCTTGGTAAACCTATTTCTAAAATCTCTTTTCCACCTTTCATAGGACTGGCATCAAAATGTGGGCTAAGATGATGACATGCTGCTGGCAGAGATGCAGAGATAAATATGACAGCTCGTAGTCCAAGAAGACCTCAAGATTCTATAAATGTGAATTTTTGGGTAACACAGCCCAAATTTATTCTCTTTTTTGTACTTTACATTACAGCAAAAAACCCATGCTGGTTAAGAACAGCAAAGATATAGAACTGGAAGTGATTTTAGAAGTCTGATTCAATCTTCTATTTTACATAGGAGTAAAATGAGAACTAGAGAGATTAAATAATTTGCAGACACAGTGTCACAATGGAATATTGACTTGGGAATAAGGAAAAGGAAGGTCAGATCCTGTCTCAGGAATTTTCTAGCTATGTGACCCTAAGCATTTCACTTGACTTTATTTTTTTCACATGTAAAATGGGCATGACAATAGCACTGACCTTCTAGGGTTGCTGTGCAAATCAAATGAGACAATATGTAAAGAGTTTCACAAACTTTTAAGAGCTGAATAGATATTAGTTATCATATAAATGGGGGCTATTTTCCAAGGTCACATGGATGGTACCTGGCAGAGTTGGGAATTGAATCTTCTTGTTCTTCCAAATAACAAACACTGTTGGTCACCCATTCTTCCTGGGTATTCTCTTGTTTTGGGGTTTTTATCACATGGCTCACCTTCCCCCCCTATCTGTGTGACTTCACGTTTTTGGTCCTTGTTATGGAATCTTTAACCATATTTTTCATACTGGCTGTATCTTCTTGGACCTCTTCTTTTAACTCCGTTTGGGGTAATCTTATCAGCTCCCCTGGGTTCACTCAACTCGATCTATATACCCATCCTCAATCTATATCCTTATCAATAGTCCTGAACTGCCAACTATCTCTTGTTTCAGAAAGTACAGAGGTACTTCAAACTCAACATGTCCAAAACAGAACTCATTCATTTTCTTTCCCCTTCAACCTACCTTTCTCAACTTCTCTGTTACTGTTGAGAATAGAACCATCCTTCCAGACACAGTCTCCCACCCTTTACTTTTCAGTGTGATAGTATATCTCTTTATTCCACATGTCTAATCAGTCACCAAATCTTGTTTCTACCTTTACAATTTTTTTTTCCTTATTTTCCCTTCCCTCTCCTCAAAGAGCTGGAACCCTAATTCTGGGCTCAATTTTTCCTCAACTGGAATATCACAACAGCTTCCTCATTGGTCTCCTGGACTCAAATATCCTTGCACAGAGCTGCTTGCCAAATTATTTTCCTAAAGGAAGGGTCTGCTCAAGTTACCCACCTCCTCCACAAACTGCAGCGACTTACTATTCCTTCCAGCATCAAAGTCCTCTGTCATTTAATGCTCTTGACAATCAGACCCCTTTTTATCATCTTGAGGGTCTTACACTTTTCCATCTCTTCATACACTTTCTATGGAGTAGCCATAGAATTGCTTCCTTGCTCTCTCTGCTCATGATATGTCTGGAGTGCTTTCCCTTTTCAGAATCACTGACTTCCTCCAAGACTCAGAATGTTACCTTTACCAGTCTCTTCCTCAACCTCCTGGTCCCCTCAGCTATTAGTGCCTTACAATCTATGGCAGGAGGTTTTTAGCGTCTGAGAGCTACATTAGGAAATAAATTACACCTTTATTTTCATTACCTGCTCACTGAAATTGAGCATTTCCTTTAATTATTAAAAAAAATCATTCCTAGAAGGGGCTTGTTAATGTCACCAGACTACACAAAAGAAAGTTAAGAACTCCTGATGTAAGGTAACCTTTTGCTGTATATAATGAGCCCAAATCTCCTGGTTGGTGACTACCTCTCCAGACAAGCCTTAAGTATGGTTCACCTTACTCCCTACAGCCTCACAGCCATATACCTGTCCTGTCCTCCTCTCATCCCTTTCAACTGGGGCATTATTCCTGAATCGGTGTATGGATCTTCTCTAATAGTGATAGGGAAAAAAGCAAATAAATCGGAGGCAAGAGAGACCATCAGGGAATGAAATAGTAACAAAAAGCAGAGAAGGTAGCAGAAGTGAGTGGAGAAGCGATCTGAATCCCAAACAAACAGGGCCATTTGTTACTAGTATTAAATTTAATATACACTTGAAAAACAATAAGTGAATTTCTCATAATGGAAGCTGACAGTTTCATATACAATGGTCCTCTTTCCTCTATTCTTTGCATATTGAAATACTGATGCTTAAGCTTTTAATAAACATTTTAAATGAAAAAAAATTTTTCAAAAAGTTGTATAAAATGCATAAAAGGAGAGAAGACAGAGAGACATAGAGACAGATGAAGACAAAAACAGAAAGAAAAACAGCTGAATGAAACCATTTATTTGGTACCTTTTCTGTCTCTCTCTCTCTCTCTCTTTTTTATCCAAATTAACACCACTGTTTGGGCAAGAGCTGATAGGACTCAGAAACTCTCACTTCAAGGGATAGCAATAATTTCTTTGTCTTAACTTTTAAAGCTTACATATTGAACATGATGTTATTGTAGTATTTTTTTTCCTGTTGTAAAATTACAGAAAATAAACAAAGGTGCCCAAGTGTGGACTATCTCTGGGAGAGTGGAGCCTAAAATATTTTTGGCATTTCACTTTTTAATCATGGGCAAGATCCACTTTATCCTTCTACATTTCCAATAAACTTATCATTGATTCAATTTCATTCTCTCTCTCTTTCTCTCTCTGTCTCTCTCTCTGTCTCTTTCTATCTCTCTCTCTGTCTATCTCTCTGAATCTCAATTTCACTCTGCCTATCTCTGTCTGTCTGTCTGTCTTTATCTGTCTTTGGTAAACCATCAATTTGATTAACCCAACATTAGTAATGACACTGAGATATCCTCTGACTCCACTGAGATCCCCTTTAATCATTATAATTTAAAAAAAACCTTTTAGGGAAAAGGCTTTAAAAATAATTGTCTTTGTTAAAGAGGTGTTTTTGTTTATAGGTACCTACAAAAATTCTTATTCTTTGGTATAGACCATGTTGTAAATTTGGTTTCTTCTTAGAAATGTACCAACTCCAAAACTTTTTTAGATATCAAAAGAAAAGATTTCTTAAAAGCCTCAAACATTTTAATGATAAAAGGCACAAGAGAAGAGCAGGTGATGATTTCCCATCATTTTCAGGGGTCAGCCTTTTAAATTTACTTAGAGCATTTTCAAGAAAAGGCTTGTTTGCTTTGTGCAACCAAGCTTTGGGCCCTTCTGGGCTGGGGGATGGAGGAGGAGCAGATGGCACAGCCTTGCAACTGGAAAGATACAAGTGTTTTCATGGCAGCTCAAAGGAGAAAGCCAGTTTACTTATTGGACTTGCTGTTGAAACAGGCTGCTCAAATATGGATAGACAGTTGGAGGAGAAGAGAGAGCCCATTTTTAATGTACTATAGGAGAAATGCAACATTACAGTTGCTATGGTTTTCATTCCTTCAAAAAAAAGAAGAAAAATCTAATTTTAACTTGCGGTTGAATTTCTGTAGCTATGGGAGACATTCCTTCGGAGAAACTATCTCCTTGTTAGGGTTGAGCACTGCACCTGGCTTTGTGTTAAGGGACCTGTGTAGTTCAGTCTTTTTTACAAGTGTCCATGTGGACTTGTACCTCCTTGTCAGGGAAGACAACTAGGTTATAATTATACCAGCCCCTTGACTCAGAATGCATGCTAAGACATACGTAGCAGGCTCTTGCCAAAGCTCTCTTCCCAAGGTGGTTGATCAACATGATCCACATGTGTCTATTTTTTATTTAATCTGCTCTGAGAGGCAGGTAGCCTGGCAGAGAAGATAGAGGACCAGCTTTGGAGCCAAGGGAACCACTGGTTCAAATCCTATGTCTAGCTCTATGACTATTGGCAAGTCATTAAACTTCTTAGTGCTTCCAGACAACACTTTTCCGGGAGTTCTTAAGACAGGATCTAGAAATGTAGAATATTTTTTTTAATAATTGGATTTCAATACAACTGTCTTCCTTTATAATACTTAACAAACCTTAAAGCATTATGTAAACCTAGATTCTTGTTGTTCCCCCTTCATTTGTGAAGGGGACCAATGGCATCATGGATGGTGTCTTGAATTGCAGGGGTATTGGATTTAAGTGAGGTAGTTGTACAAAGTCACCAGTCTCACTTCCTCTTCCAAAATTAATGAAGTTCAGTGGCAGGACAAAGGACGAATGATGGCCTGGAAGTAGACAAACCTGGCAACTTTAATGTCTGACCAAACTCTAAATACTCCTCGGCACCTACTTCAGTTACCTTCAGCCACAAGCCAGTGGAGCAAATTGTTCTCATCTGCCCATTCTGCAAGGGGGTTGTCTTCACATGCTTGGGGTTAGAAATGCTCCAAACTCACTGACATGTTTGAGACATGTTGGAGATCCTTAACCTGACTTAGCTCATCTGCCTAGACAGTTTTACTAGACCATGGATGCTGCTCATGCTAAAGGTAAGAATTGGGTGAAGGTTGATACTAAAGGTGGATGAGCAAAGGGACTGGCAAGTCCTCATACCAGAGATCTTCCTGAACATCCCAGCTTTGTAATCTCATGTGTTTTATTTTACGCACTAAAAACATTATTCTGAGAAGGGGCCCTTGGGCTTCCTTACACTGCATCAAAAATGCAAAAAGATTAAGAATCCCCATATTAAAGAGCGTGTTGTCCTTTGAAAGGGTATGGGTACTTGCTCCCCCCTCCAAAAAAAAGTAAAAATTGGAGTACTGGACTGAAGTAAGAAACACATAGCTTTGAGGAATAAAAGAGTCACCTTTTTACTCTACCCTGGTCAGACCACACCTGGAGTATTCTGTTCAATTAGGGGTACATTGGACAGTACCCCAAGGTACTTGTCTACTTCCAGATGGTGAAGAATCTCAAATACCCTATAAAAACCAACTGAATGAAATGGGGATGCTTAGCCTGGAGAAGGGAAAGAGTGGGGTGAAGAGAGACATGAGAGCTATAGGCAACACAATCTTAGGTAATAGTTTGAGGACAAATTGACAGTGGAAAGAGAGGGGAAAGAATAAGTATTTACATAGTACCTACTATGTGCCAGACATTGTGCTAAGCTCTTTTTAAATATCTCATTTGATCCTCGTAACAAACCCTGTGAGATAGATGCTATTATCTACATATTTCAGTTGAGGAAATTGAATCAAACAGAGTTAAGCAATCTTCCCCAAATAATGCCACTAATAAGTATCTGAAGCTGAATTTGGATTCAATTTTCCTAACTCCAGGTCCAGTGTTCTAGTTATACTCCATTAGCTATCTCAGGTGGGAGATCTGCTACCCTCTGCCTTGGTCATCTCATTGTGGAGTTATGGGACTCAGTTTTAGGAACCTTACTTTAGGAAGGACCATAAGATAAAAAATGTCTGAAAGAAAAGATTGCAGATGGTGAAGTATTGGGTCATATGAGATCAGTTGAAGGAAATAGAGATGTCTAGACCAGAGAAGAAAAGACTTGTGGTAGGATGCGGGAACTAGGGAAGAATGGACAATACAGATGTCTTCAAGTATTGGAAGGGTCTTTTGGAGGAAGAGCAACTGATTTGTTCCTGAAAGAGGGTAGACCTATGATCAATAGGTGGAAGTCATAAAGAAGCAGATTTAAACTCAATATCAAGGAAATTTCCTAATAATTAGAGCCATGCCAAAGGAGAACACTTCCCTGCCTTGGGAGACAATGGATTCTCCATTGCTGGAGGTCTTCAACCAAAGTCTGGACAGACAACTTTTGGTTGTGTGTTGTGGTGGAGTGTCTGTTTCTGGTATGGATTGGACAAGAGGGTTACAAATATCTCTCAATTTTGGAATTCTCTGATTCTGTCATTAAATTTGCTTTGGAATAGCAACAATGAAGATTTTCACCTAATAGTTAATGCGTATTAAGTAAACTTATGTGAGAAAAAGAATGGAGTCTTAATAATCTTTAATCGGATTTCAGCTACAATTATGACAGCATTTTAACATAGGTACTATTAATTCTAGGGGAGCTATGGATATGGCCATCAGATTTTAATAGTTTTGGAAAGTAGATCTGTCCAACTAAAGGACATGGTGTCAATTGCTGGCCACTTGCAAGCATTGGGCCATACAGTCACAGTTTTGAGACCATTGCTTTAGCTGTACTTATTTAATGTTATGAATTATGGTTAGCAGAGAAAGACTCACAAAAATTCTTCTAAACTCTCAAAGTACTATGTTTTTTTCTTTCAACAGGCAAGGCAATCATTCCCACAGACTTCCAAGAATCAAATTCTGTTCAATTCCATAATCCAAAATAGGATTCAAAATCTTGTTTGCTGTACCACACTTCAGAAATTCAGATAATGCCCCAACAAGCCAGCATGTTCTCAGTAACTCAAATGAAAGTAAACAGTTCACAAAAATTAGTATCTTTTTTGGGGGGGGGCACGTAATGAATCTCGAAACTTTCCTCATAACAAGTACACGGCTTTCATTTTGCCATCTGAATAGATAATTATTTGGAATAAGATAAAAATAGCAATAGGCTAGAATCTTTTCTAATTTTTGCTGGGGATGGTAGTGATATTACAAATTGGATCCAATTCAACAAACTTTAACCTTTACTATATGCCAGGGTATGTTTTAGATACTTTTAGGTAGACAAAAAATGAGACAGTCCCTACTATCAATGAGTTTATTTGTACAGGGTGGATTCAACAATAAATGAATTAGTCAATAAGCATTTATCAAACATCAGCTATGTGCTAGTCACTGTGCTAAGTGCTAAGGATAACAAAGAAAAACATGAAACAGTCCTTGCCCTCAATTTGTAGCTATGTATAAAATATGATTTAAAAATCCCTAATTTTGAGGTAATTTTGAGGAGGAAAGCACTAGCACAAGGGTATCAGAAAAAGGCTTCAAATAGGGCTAATATGGAAATATATTTTGCATAATTTCAAATGTATAACTGAGATATATTGGTTGCTTTCTCAGTGAATCGGAAAGGATGGAAGAGAGGGACATAATTTGGAACTCAAAATTCAAAAAAAAAAGAATGTTAAAAATAAATAATAAATTAAAAAAATTGAAACCAAGAAAAAGCTTTACGTAGGGAGTGGTGCTTGAAAAGAGTAAAAATTATACACACATACATACACACACATATGTATACTATGGTAATGAAGGGGCTAACAATCATGGGGATAATATTTTAGTTTTTTAGCCTATTCTAGCAGCCAAGTTTATGACTGACATAAAGTATAGGTTATTCATGGGAGGTGGGGATTTTCTAATCTTTATAAAGTGACTATGGTATAAATTGACATCTTTATAAGTCTGGTCTCTGCTGATACAGCAAGGGTATCCTTAATGAATGTGTCTTCCATAACTCTTCATCAAAAATGATTGCTGAAACAATTAATTTCTGTGCTTTGCAGGTGGCAGAAGTTAGAAGAAGTATGGTGTCAGTGTTCTTCTCAGACCCTTGGCCACATTTCTTCCATTAACATAAAGGCAACAAGCCTGCCAAATTCATATGAATCTTGAGGAAAAGCTCAAATCTTATTCTGAATCTTTGCAAAAAGCTCTTTTTCACCTACTGAAAGCTGGCCCAAGTTTCTATTTACTTAAGGAGCTTTAATGTGTAGAGGTATGGAGAAAAATACTAATTTCTCTTCTTGCCAAAAATTTTACTCTGGTCCAGTACACAAACATAATTCCATCTTTTATTGATATGGCTCTTAATTCCAAGAGCTTCAACTTCCTTTACAAATACTATTTAACTCACAACCTACAAGATCAGTAGTTATTTCTATCCCCATTTTCCAAACGAGAAAGCAAGTATAATGTGATTAAATGCTTTGCTTGCAGAGAATTGCACAACTCATCTGGGAGAAAAAAGGTCTAAAGCACCTATCTTGTGACTCATCCTTAAGTGCACTGCTCACTGGGCCTTCACAGATAATACCTCAGAGCAAAAAAAAAGTTTTAAATTTAAAACTAGTTGGGGAGAGAGAGAGAGAGAGAGAGAGAGAGAGAGAGAGAAAGAGAGAGAGAGAGAGAGAGAGAGAGAGGATATACTTTGGTTGTTTTTCTTTTGCTCTTGAGGTTAGATATGTATCTTGTCATTCATTTAGAATGTGTAAGATAAAATATTTTTTTTTCCCTTTGGTGGAACTTGGATTCCCCCAGTCATGCTCCCAATCATGGATATTAACAATGATAAGATTAATAGCTAACATTTATATAATGCTTACTATGTACCAGACATTGTGCTAGCACTCTACAAGTTCATATGATTCTTATGACCATTCTGGGAGGTAGATGCTATTATTGTCCCCATTTTACAAATGAGAAAACAGATTCAAAAGAAGTTGATTTGCCCAGCAGGTTTTGAACTCAAGTCTTCCCAGTCAAGTGTTTATCTCCCATGCCATCTAGTTGCCTAATATCAATGGAAAAATAATGGTTAATTTCAGTGATCTTACCCAGTTAATCTCAGGGAGATAACTAAGGGTGGTAGACCTCATTTACCAACTTCATATCAAGGACAGAGACCTGAATTAAAGTGATGGCTACATTATAGGCCTCTAGGGGAGAGCTTCACATAGACTGATATTGTACATTTACAGTAGCTCTACTCTGTAACCTATATGTTCTTTTCTTAATAGTAAAGAAATCTGTTCGTTCTCTAAGCCTTGTGAACTTTTTGCTTGAAAGGGGTACTACTGGGTAATGCCATTATCAAGTGGTGTCAAATCATTTTTTAAATTATAGGAGCAATCCATTAAACAAGAAGTCTACCAAAGTATACTCAGGATTTATTTAAGAGTTTATGACTCAAAAGTTCCAACAGTAGTCTCCCAACTTCCCCTTTTCACTATTGTCCCTTTGTGTTCTGGAAATTCCTCTAAAAGTGATCTTATATTTTAGTCTAACATTTTAATTTTGTCTCTAAAGAAATTGTGCCCAGAGATGCAAATTTACTTGTTCTAAGTCACACAGATAGTTAAGTGTCAGAATTGGGATTAAAATACAGTTCTGATTTCAAGTTCATTCTTTCCACTAAACACAAATAGTATTTAATAAATGTCTGCTGAGTCTAATTGATAAGTATGCCAGATTATTGATTTTTCTTGCTTTCACGTGTGCTCTCAGTTCTCCAAACCTTCAATGCCATTAGAATATATTGTTTTTTTTTCTGTTGGCTATTACTTAATGGCAACAAGGAATAAAATCCTCTAATGTAACAGAATAGTTGGCTGATATTACAACTTCAATTGCCAACTAAATGAAGGTTTGTAAGTTTTTTTTTCCTGGTTCCTATTTAGGTAAAGTCAAAATGAGCTTTAATTTTAAAAATCAATCAATAAGTATCAAACAGTGTAACAACTGCCAAGCACTATGCTAAGTGTTAGAAATAAAAGAAGCAAAAATAGTCCCTGTCTTTTAGAAACATATTCTAATGGATAACATAACATATTCAAAAATGTATGGAAATATGCTGCCCATGTCTTCATGGGATATCTTAAATGCACAGACAGGTGACATGTCACAAACATAGATCTTTCTTGAATATTGCCCACCCCTCCTTCTTTGAGGGAAGCAGAGGGATTAAAAAAAAAGACTTGCTCTGTTCTCCTCTGAGATAAAAGGTGCAAGACTAAAACTCTCTTCCCAGTAAATATTGCTCTTTTAGGGACACAGTTTTTAGGTACAGAAGTCACTGACATCCCTAGGATAATACACCTATAAATTCTTTACTCCTCACCCAATGCTAATTACACAAAAGCTCATTACAAAGAATGAAGGATGAAAAAAGAAATGAATTAATTCAGAGTGAGAAGAAACCAGAAAAGTTATACAGATTGAAATGTGTCAAAAATACAAAAGAGTGAATGGATTTTTTAAGTGAGAGATGAGAACTTGCTCAACCAGGATTCACCTGAACTCACCTAAGGAGAAATAACCCAAATTCTCTAGGGAGGCAAGCTGAAAATCAAAACATATTGAGACGCTGGCTTCCCCTACAAGTCTGCTTTCCAAAGGATCTTTCTCTTCCCACCTGTCATAATTCTGTTCCAAGAGACTCTGAAACCATGTATGTCTTCTCTCAGGAAAGAATGAAAAACATCCCTCTTCTTCAGAACTCTCTAATCAACTCAGCCCTTCAGTCACATCATCATTCTCTCCTCCAATCTAGAATCACATTCTACCAGCAGTATTGAGCTCCCTTGGTAAAGGGGGTGGGGATGGGATGCTGGATTCCAATAAAAGCTTAAATATAATATCGTGCTGACACATTAAGTAGATAAAAGTTTTGAGTTTTAAAGTCAATTATCTTTTTGGGGGGAATAATTATTAAAGATGAAAATTAAAAGAGTAAGACAAATCATAGAGGTTCTAGAGCTGAAAGAGTTTAGGAATTTTTTAATTCAGTTTTGTCCATCCTAGCACACCTTTTCCCATAGGTTAAATGAATCAAATGAGGTTGCACAGAACCCAGATTTGAAACCAAACTTCATAATTCTTAAATCAGTAATCTTCCCACAATAACACTGATGAAACCAATGAAACCAATGAAATATTGGATAGAATTTAGCAAGTATTTAAGAACTACATCTTGCACTAGGCAAAGGTGATAGAAAGACAAAAAAGAAATGGTCTATGTCTTCAAGGAGTTATTCTATCAGGGGAATACATTGTGTACGCAGACAAAGAAATACAAAGTTTATACAGAGGAATATCGTAAGGATTAGAGCAATCACTGATGGAGATTCCTGAAAAGTTTCCTGTAAGAGATGGGCGGCATCTGAGCTGTGACTTGGAGATTCTGACAGGCAGGAATGAAAGGGGATCCCATTCCAGGAACAGGGCTTGGACATGGAAGATATCAGGCCGGGATCATAGAATGTGGAGAGAATGATGGGGGCAGAAGGAAAGTAAAGTCTGGAAAGGAATGGTGGGAGCCAAACAGGGAGAGTTTAAGGGCAGGACCAAGGGGCCTACATCTCTCTCTCTCTCTCTCTCTCTCTCTCTCTCTCTCTCTCTCTCTCTCCCTCCCTCCCTCCCTTCCTTCCTTCCTTTGCTGAGGCAGTTGGGGTTAAGTGACTTGCCCATAGTCACATAGCTAGGGAATGTTAAGTGTTTAAGATTAGATTTGAACTCAGGTCCTCCTGACTTCAGGGCTGATACTCTATTCACTGCACTACCTAGCTGTCCCCGTATATCTTATTTTTAACAACACAAGGGAGTTATTGAAGACTTTTGATCAGGGGAGTAAAGCTATCAGACATGAATTTGAAGATTAACTCAGAAACTTAATTGAACTAGTCAGTATTTAGAAACACAAGAATTCTGCTTGCAAATAGCATTATTTGAACCTTTATAGTAATGTGTGAACATAAAAACTGAATATTCAGAATTCCAAATGAAACGGGAAAGTGAATAGATCTTTATCAAGAACCTACTCTGTACTAGGAACTATGCAAAGTGCTTTACAACTCTTTTCTCATTTGATTCTCACATCAAC
>JAJPUD010000004.1:0-26477 GCA_023553655.1 Myrmecobius fasciatus
GTATAGGATGAAAAGTGCCTTTCCCAAGATATGGGTGCCTTGGGGCAAAGGCTCATTTGCCCCTTGCTGGGTATAGATTTGGAGAGGAGAAAAAGACATAATAAGAGATTTTAATAATTATTATTTCAAAAGTTATATTTAAGTATCTTTTTGTTTACACCAGAAAGATAAAATCTTTGGGTCAAACTATCTAATACTTATCTAATTCAGAAAAAGGATCTAGTGGGCTATATATCATTAATACATAAATGGAGGCTGGATATAACCACCCACACAGGCCAACATGTTAAACAAATATTCACATTAGAGAATGTCTTTGATAAGAGTATGAAACAAGGAAATGTATATTTGGACCTCCTAGTGCCCTTTTTCACTATCCCTTTGATTCCTTTTTCACCTGTTTTGTGACTTTCTCCTATTAAAAATCTACTTTTGTGAAAGACTCAGACATAAATTATTTATACCTTAGCGTAATTTTAAATTCAAGGATAACTTTTTCTAAGGATATTTGCAATTCCAATCCTACTGCTAATTATAGAGGATTTATTCCATGTTGAAGGACTTATGGGATAACAGAGATAAAAGTCACACAAGATAAGAAGACAGGAATGAGTTATAATCTCCACTGGTAGAGGGAGAAGCTACATGTCAAGGAAATTGCAGCTCTATTGAAATAATGACGTAAGCAGCTACAGCATGAGAGGTTTGGTAGTCTATGAAAAAAATTTCATAGACTCATTAACACCCATAACTGATAGGCCATACCCTAGCTCATATTGGAAAAACATTTCCATTGCCAATGTCCCTAAGAGATGGTCATCCATGATGCACTTGATGACTTTCAGTGACAGAGAGCTCATGCCTCTTAGGGATGTTGATAATATTATCTCCTAGAAAAAGTTATCCTTGAAGTTAAGCTTCAGGACTCGATGACAAGACTGTTGCTTCCTTTCTCATTCCATCTAAGGTTTTATAATAACTCATGGGAAGTATTTTTCCCTCATTACATGCTTAGTGAGCCTAATTACTACATTAGTGCTATAGGTAAGTTTTGCAAAACAAAAATAATTTTCCAGTAACATGGAGACATTAAAGCCTGGCTCATGAAAACACAACTATAAATCTAGTAATTGGATGTTTTGAAACTAGCCAAATTTCACACTTATTTTGTCTTCATTTCTTCTGCAAACCACTGTATTTATGACACTGACTACTTCATGTAATAATGTTTGATTTAAATTATGTTATATGGTATTACAGAAGATAGAAGTTAAATAGAAGTTAAAACAAACAATCAACATACAAAATGACTGTGTGCCAAGTATTGTGCTAGGTGTTGGAAGTAACAGAGAAAACTGAACCAGAGTTTGCTCTTAAGGAGCTCATTACTTTATTGAGGGAAGCAACATGTACACATATTATATGTACATATATATATATTATATATATTTAAATATATTTCTATATAATATAGGAATTGGGTAGCTATTGATGAAAGTTTTTTTTTACAAAGTTCAAAAATCAATTGAACACATAAATATTTTAAAATTTTTAATAATTAGCCTTCCAAATGTTTTTATAAGTTTAGCATTTATATTTCTGAAGTTATAAAAGCATGAATTGCCCTAAAATTTGTGGACATCATATACATATAATACATACACACATACACATAACATATATACATATATGTAACACTGTGAAAAAGGAAATAAATATTTGTGTGTGTATGTATTATACAAATGTATGTGATACCCACTGTGAAAAAGGAACAATGTGATTCTAGAAAATGAGGTGGGAACAAGGCAGGTGGAGGAAACAAAAAAAAAGTATGTTTTTGAAATTTTAAGACTGGGTTTTCTGAGAGAATGGTGATGCTATTAATATGAATAAAAAAGTCAGGACATAGAGATGGTTTTGGGACCAAGCTAATTAATTTGAGTCATTATTTATGCAGGAATAAAGCTCAAGGAAGAGTTTATGACTGGAGATATAGATTTGGGAACCAACTGTGTAGAGAACATAGTTGAAAGCATTGGAATGGATAAAATCACTGAGGGCAAATGTAGACAAAGGAGAGATGGTTAACAAAACTTCGAGGAGTGTATAAACTTAAGAATGGGAAGATAGAAGAAAATCCAACAAGAAAGGCAGAGAAGGCTCTGTCAGAGAGGTAGGAGAAGCAGGACTATGAGTGTCACAAAGAGAATTTCAAAGAGGAAAGGACAGTTAGCTCTATTATAAACTACAGAGAAGTGAAGGATAATGAAGATGGTGAACAGACCTTTGCACTTGAGGATCAGGAGGTCAGTTGAGGCTTTTGAGAGGATCTGAATAGGAATTTGAGGAGGAAAAGATTTCAGGGAATCAAAAAATGAGTGGGTAGTAAGAAATGGAGGCAGTAAAAGGAAAGAGAAATATTTCTTCCTCCTCCCTACATTGTCCATTTCTTCTTTTTTTTTGTCATACTCTTTACAAGAGTCATCTCCTAATTCTACTTTCTTACTACCCACTCATGCTTTAACTCCTTAAGGTCTATTTTTTGCCTTCCTTCTACAAAAGTGTGCTCTTGCAGGGGGGCATCAGTGACCTCTTAAATACTGAAACAGTAGATTTTTCTCTACTGAAATCATTCACAGCATTTCTGTAGCTTGACACCGGTTAAGAGCTTTTTCTTTCAGCAAAAGAGACTAATTAAAAAGTAAGTTCAGAAGCCCATTAGCATCAAAATCAAGTTTTTAGCATTTCTTCCAAGTCCATTGGATGGGATATATATGAATGACAGGTAGCAAGATACCTCAAAAGCTTTTGTATGGCCAAGTGACTAACAAAATTTTGGGCAGATGGTCTCTCCTACTGCTTGTCCAATTTTCAGGGTCTAGATCACTTTTTTGAAATCTATAATTGAAAAGTTCTAGAGGATAAAGACCATGACCAAGTATTACTATACTGAGATTAGAACAGTGCCACATATTAACAGAATTAACATGGCTTTTGATGATGATGATATCCACTTGAGACAAATCTAGATTATTAAATCTAATAAATTGTGCATGACTATCAACTTTTACCTGAAGAATTAGGTGGATAATTGAAAAAACTTCTACCTAGTCTTGGATATATATATATATATATGTATATATATATATGCCTAACTTAAGTTATAAAATGAGAGAGCAATAGCCTACTCTCCTGAAATTTATTGATAATAATTTTATGATGAAATGACATTGATAACTCATTACAAATGATCAGATTTCTTTATATCATAGTGGCTTAGTGACAGTGAAATCTATCATTTTCTATTTTCTATATGAGTGAACATTTCTTTCTTGCTCATTTATTTACTAGACTAGGGAATAGAGGAGTATTTCCCCTTTTAGTTCACTTCATGGCATTTTGGAATCAAAGATTTCCAGAATTATAAGGGTCCTCAATGGCCATCCAATGTAATCCTTGTATTTCAAATAATGAACTCTTAAAAACTTTCTAACAATTGGTCACCCATTTCCTACTTGAAGATTTCAAATGAGAAGGTACCTACTAACTCCCAAGGCTGCTCAGTATACTTTTGGACAGCTCTAACTGTTAGAAAGATCCTAATCTCTTGTTATAAATGTGGAAATCCACATGTGATCCCTTCAAAGTGCCACAGCAGGCTCATACATTGACCTGAGTATGGTCAATGAGTTGCTATGTCCTGCAATAAAAACATTCAGAATTCTGAGGTAAAAGATATATAAAAAGATGGGAAATGGCTTGAGCTAATTGAAGAGACTGAGAGCTGATTAGATTTGTTCTAAAGCTCATTTAAAAATGTTACTTCAAATCCCAAGAGGAGGTTAAAATATGCATATGTGTATACAAACATACATATTCTAGGAATTATTTCTAGGAATATATTTGTATATATATATATATATACATACATATATATGTTCTGTTCTATATATTCTAGGATCTTTTTCCTATTTTAGATATCATATACTTCAGGAAATTCCTACCTCCATGCCATAAAAAACTGTACAAGTGACTAGATTCTGAAAGTCTATGATAATAGGGTATAAACTTTGGCAAGTCTTCTGAAGTTATGGACTTTCTATCTGTTATGAGAACAAACTGAGTCAAATTTGAAGGGTTTTATCATGAGAAGGTTGATCACTAAGTGAGTAAAAAAAAAAAATAATAATGGAGGGAGGGACACAGCCCAGATAATTCATCAGGATAATCTCTTAAAATGCATGTGTGGGATGAGACTGAGTGAGTGTATGGTGCCTGCAATCTGTGCTGATAGAGAGCTGGAGGGAGTGGTGAAATCATGCCTCTGAAGTATTGAGGTATAAATTAGATAAGACATCTGTTTGACTGTGTAGTAATTAGACAAGTATTATAATATTAAAATCCAAATTGCATTCATTTTCTAAACATGATTAGAGAATCACTAATCTTTCATGATAGAGTTGACCTAATTCAGACAGAAATCCTTTTAGGTAAAGTTGGGTTTTAAAATTTTACCATTCACATGAAAATTAAATACCCACATGGTACATGCTTGTGGCAGCAATTAGACACTGATGCATAATTACTGAAATCTACAGCCTAGGCAAAGACCACTTTCCACAATTCTACGTGCCTCCTGGGAAGCTGGGGGCAGACATGCAGAACAGATGAAACAGATGTTTTGACTGAGGGAACTGGATGGCTAACTCCCTGTGGGCTGCACGCCTCCCACTGGTGAGTTAGAGAATTGTATTCTTTTAGTGAAGTTTGAATATTCTTCATATGTCCGTTATGGTGTTAACAGGAACCTTATGCATTTCCAGCTGTGTTTTTCTATTCACTCAATATTCCTGGAAGCATCACTATCATGTTTCTAATAGATGTAGGAATAGAAAAGTGGTGGGAGGGCTGAGATTCTGACCTTAGTGCTCAACAGGCAGACCAAAGGCTACTCTGCCTGTAGGAAATCAAAGGAGAGTATTTGGAAGGCTATCCTGAGATACTTATGTAGGACTAAGACATATCCAAAGATTACCAGCCGAGTGCAGCAGAGGAGTTGACAAAACAACATATGTTTAGGATGACAAATCTTACACGTGGAAAAAAATATAAGTACATCCTAGATAAATAATTGCAAGAACAAGAATAATAGGTAATTTTTTAGGTATGCAAAGCATTTCATGTATTATATTTTTTTTTGGTCCTTATAACAACCTTGTGAAATTAGTGTACTTATTTCCCCCATTTTACAGATGAGAAAACTGATAGGTTAAAGGATTTGATCAGCATAACACAGCTAGTAAATATCCAATGCAGAATTTGGACTTGTTTCTTTTTAAGTCCAAATTCTGTGCTCTCTCTAGAACATCTAATTGCCTCAAATGATAAATGCCTATTTTGCAATGGATGGAAAAAAAGGAAGTACAAATATTAAGCAGTAAAGTTTAGTATAAGTACCTTTTACTAGAAGTTTTTAAAATTGTTATTGTCCCAAATTGAAAGATAGGGGAAGAATCCATATTTGAATAGGGAAGGGCACAAAAACAAGCATCTATAAAGCATCTACGATGTGTCAGGCTAAGTTTTTTATAAATATTATCTCATCTGACCTTCATGACAACCTGTAAGGGAAGTGCCATTATTATCCCTGTATCATAGTTGAGAAAACTGAGGCAAACAGAAGTTAAGTGACATGCCCAGAGGGTAACACAGCTAGTAATATTCTAAGACTCTGGCACATGATGAGGTTTTTTCCTTTTATATCTTTCTATTTTATTTTTGTTTTTTCTTATTTTGTATTTAGTTTTAAATAAATGAAAAAATAAAATAAAATTTCTAAGACTCAATTTGAACCTAATTCTTCCTGATTCCAGACTCAGTGCTCTATTAAGCAATCTACCTGCTTAAAGTAAGAAAAGTTAGGTGGTTTTACTCCTCAATAAAGGAGCAGCTAGTTGGTGCGGTTGATAGAATGATGGGAGTCAAGATCTCTGTAAGTTCAAATCCAACTTCAGGTACTTACTAACTGTGTGACTCTGGGCAAGTCACTTAACCCTGTTTGCCTCAGTATCTGTAAAATGAGCTGGAGAAAAAAAATGGCAAACCACTCCATTATCTCTACCAAGAATACTCCAAATGGGATGATGGAGAGTCAGGCACAACTGAAAAATGATTGAACAGTCACAAAAAAATCATTAATAAATGATTAAGACTTTAAGTATCTAGCTCATATCCAACTTGGATCAGTAATTATGGGAAATCATTATAGTCATCATGAATGTGAATGACAGAAACACATTTAAATGAGAATCCAAGTAGCATCTCTAGGCAAAGCATTCTCTCTGAGGAAATGAAGGGTACCTTGGTGCAAAGTGAACATACACTGTTGCTAACATGTTGCAAATCTGAAGCTAAAGAGCTAACATTTTAATTCAATTCTCTAGCTTTCTTTTTCTGCTGTTGTCACTTTACTACCATTCAACAAATAGAGGGTATCCTCAAAAACTTAGAACAGTTTTAAGCTTGTAAAATTTAAAGTTCCTTCTTAGAAACTAAGCTATTCAAGACAATTCCAATGGATTCAGGATGGAAAATGGAATGGTTTGCCTTTTCCTTTTTCAGCTCATTTTACAGATGAGGAAACTGAGACAAACAGGGTTAAGTGACTTGCCCAGGGTCACACAGCTACTAAGTGTCTGAGACTGGATTGGAACTCATGAAGATGAGCCTTCCTAACTCTAGCTGTCTACTATGTACAATATACAAAGTGTCCATTTTAAGTGCCTACTATGTATAAAATACCCCAAAAACACTATTTTAATTATAACTGACATTTGTTCAGCACTTTAAAGTTTGCAAAATATCATAAGGCAGGTATCATAAGTTTGATTATGTTTGTTTTATAGGTAAGCAAACTCAGACTTAGAGAGAATAACTTATTCATGATCACATAACTTTAGTAAGGCTCATATTTATTAGCTTTTGTTTTTATGACTTATTTCCCCTTTTCTTCCCCTTCTTGAGATTCATCAATTTCATTGCCCTTCAAGTCTACCTTTCATACTATGGACATTACATATGGACATTGTTCTTTTGCTTGTGCTTTTTTCAAGTGTCATCATTTAATAAAAGTCTTCCTATATTTTTATAAACTGTTTAGAGTCATTATTTCTTATGGTATAATTACACTCACAGATTATAATTTGTTTAGTCATTCCCCTATTGATGGGCAACCATTAAGTCACTGATTTTTCCTACACTGAATTCACCAATCATGGAATCAATCCTCAGGGAGTTGGTTTTGAAATAAGCTTTTTCGGGTTTATTAGATTTCTGTTTTCAACAAGTGTGTAAACTGTTTGAGGGCAAGAATGATAGCATATGCTTCTTTCATATTCCTCACGGTATTCACTACAGTGATGGGCATATAGTAGATACTCAATGAATACTTGTTGAAAGGGTTTGAAATGAAAAGTTGGAAAGAAACGGTGATCGTTTTAAATGTATCACTCCTCCCAGTTTACATGTGGCAGCTGCTTGTTTGAATGAGAGGTAAAGAATAGATGATTGCTTTTTCTCTCCCCCTCCTCACACTCTCTGAATGCTCTCCTTCCAAGTGATATGTTATTCTTTTTTCATTTTTAAAATGTCACTTGAGTGAAGGATTTAGTTTGCGTAGTGACAGGCTCTTGGTTTATTAAAATTCTATTTGATTTAGAAAAGTGATTGCATAGAAACATTCCTACAGTGATTACAGGGTAGAATGTATTGGGGGTTAGGACAAACGTGAGTGGCTGGAAAATGGATCTCATTTAGTTTTTTCTTTTGTTTTACTTTTTTTGTTTTTTTTCCCCCTTTTGCAGTAATTTTTAGTTTCTGGGAAAGAGCAATTTTTTTCCTTCAGGGACATATCGCCACCTGCTGTATTAAGTGAATTGTGCAACCCCCTCCTTTTTCTTTCCTAACTGGGAATTTTGGGTAGATTTGGTTAGAAACCAAGGATATCTAGTGAATAGAATTTCTTTTTAAACAAAGTAAGGATGAAAGAGAATCAATGGGTGGATTGGAGAGAGTGCTATAAGAGGCATCAGAAAAATTTAAGTTCTAATCCTGTTTCTAGCAGACACTAGCTAATTGTGTAGACCTGAATAAATAACTTATTTTTACAATGTGAATAGTAATTGCACTTACTCTATTCTCATTTGGAGAAGTCAAGTAGATGATACATGTAAAAGTACTTTACAAAGTATAAAGGGCTATATCAATATTAGTATTGCCCTGGATTAATTGAAGTAACTAAAATAATTTTTATAGACACATAATTCTTCAAGTATTTTTACTCCATCAGACCAAATATATTTATGATATCCATTATTTAAACTATAAAGTCACATTTGTATTTAGGTAAAGATTTTCAGGCTTGTCCTTTGCCAGCAGATTCACAGGCTACATTATTGTAACCCTGGAATCAATTAAGTATGAGAAAGTACTTATTAAATTCTATATTTCATCACTGACTCTGTATAGTGAAGCAGGATAAAGAAGTAGGCCTTGCATTCTAGGAAGCCAGATTCTAACGAATATGTGATGGAAAAATAGCTATAGGCATGCCACAGAATTCATGGGAACAGCTTTAGAGGTAGCATCTCAGGTGAGGGATGACACATAACTTCAGAAAGTTGTGGTATATGTGGTCTAAAGACTCCTAGATAGCCTAGAAGCAGCACAAGGCCATGGTGGAAAAGGATGGAATTACCCATGTGTCCTTTTCAAAGAGGTTACTTGGTGCTGTCTTGATGTGTGTGAAATGGATTTAAATGAGGCAAAGCCATCAGTTTCATTCTGTCTTCCAGAATCATCAAAATCCAGTGATGGGACAAAAGTCAGGATAACTGGCAATGGCCTGAGATGTAGTGGATGACTTTAATTCTTCAACATCTGCCCAAGTTCTAAGCATTTCATACCACCTTCAGCTGCCTTCATGACAATTGGAACAAATAATTCTCATCTGCTCATTTTGCTGCAGGAAGTCTTCACGTGCTTGGAACAGACATTTCCCTAACTCACTGATGGTTTTGGTGCTGGCTGGTTACCTTCGACCTGTTTAACAGGATAGTTTATCATTCCATTGCACATGCTATAGCTTTTTATAGCCACAAGTGAAAGTTGAGTAGATGAGCAGCCCACATTTGTCTTCCTTGAACACTCCATGTATCTCCTATAGGAAGGGTTAGGATAGGGAGAGAAACAAAGGACACCAAAGACAAATTTTGCGTCCTTTACAGCATTAGCTAGGACCAACCCTGGTTTCAGAAAAGAGTAGAGCTTTGGTGGAGGTGAGAAAATCCAGGAAGAATTTGGAGAAGTGGACAGGTGTGGTCTTTGGGTAGATTTCTGGTTGAGACCCTAAAAATATGATAAGGAGAATACATAGCAGATCAGGTCAGTTTTTCATAATGTATTCTAGAATTTGAATAAAAACAGTATCAGGGTGGAGGAGTCTGCTCTGAATAAGGGCTTATTATGAGTATGCTCTAGCTGGATTGCTAATTTTTTAGTGTATTTCCATCTTGAAAATCAGCAAATGCTACAAATCAGGACATTTACTATTTTGTTGATTACATAGATTTAAGAAAGTGATGAAGAAAATGCTAATAATGCATATTAAACTAAAAAATGTGTCATGTGCATTTTTCTTCCTGGAGAGCTAGTTAAACATTTATTAGCACAATCCTGGCCATACTGTAGAAATAATAATGGTAGCTTGCATTTCTATAGCACTTTGAGATCTGCAAAGTGTAACATACGCACATGTATTGTGTATACACATGTGTATATACTACATATATGTGAACACATATGTTTGTATAAACATATTTATACCCACACCTCATTTAATTCTTATAACAACCTTGTGAGAGAGGTGCTACCTTATTTTCATTTAAAAAAATGTGGAACTGGGACTATGAGAGGTTATTAAGAGTAACTTGGAACTTTTTAAGTTTTTAAAAAATTTTTTTTTCTTTATTAAAGCTTTTTATTTTTAAAAAATCCAGGAAGGTGGGACACAAACTCTCTGAATCTTAGTTTTTTCATCTACAAAATGGAGATAAGTGTATTTATATCACCTGTGTCTCAGGGTTGTAAGAGAAGAGTTTCCTAAGAAATTTCCCTACAGAAATAGGGAAAATTTTTTTTCTTGTCTGCTCTTCCTTCATATTGTGTACCAATGATAAAGATTTTGTGGATGTCAATGGAAAAAACTGCAGGAACATCTTTAGAAGGTTCTTAATCTGGGAAGCATTTTTTTTAAATCCCCCAGACTAGTATAATTACTTTGATTTCTTCAGTTTTCTCTTCAGTCAATTCTTCTCTCTCTAATATTTAATCTTTCCTTGCCTGATGGTTCCTCTCTTGTGGCTACAAACTTGCCTAGGACCTTTTCATCTTTAAAAAAGCCTTTTTTTTTGTATCCCACAATTTCCTCAGGCTCTCATCCTACATCCTTGATCCCTTTCACAGCTCAACTCCTAAGGAAAAGATTTCTTCCCTGTTCCTTCCCTCATTTCTTAACTCTTTGCAGTTTGGTTTCCACACTCATTACCCAACAGAAACTGCTCTGTGTAAGTATATGAAAGAGCACAATTGTTCAGTACTTTGAACATTTTCTGGCATTGTTCTTTAGGACTGAGATGTAAACTGAATTTCTTTAACAACCAGAAACTATGTTACCATTTTGCAGAAACTGTTACCATTTTGCTACATGTACTCTAGACATGAGCCTTCCATGTCTTTTTGCAAAGCCTGGTGGGAGAATGTGCCTCAGACTTTTTGTTTTTGGAGAGAGGCAGTATTTTGTATGAAGTATTCTTTTTTTTTTCTGAGGCAATTGGGGTTAAGTGACTTGCTCAGGGTCACACAGCTAGGGAATGTTAAGTGTCTGAGGTCAAATTTGAACTCAGGTCCTCTTGACTTCAGGGCTGGTGCTCTATCCACTGCACCACCTAGCTGCCCCTGTATGAAGTATTCTTATTCTACCACATTACTACTTCCTAAATCCTACTTGAGTCTGGATGACATCAGCTGATAATTGGGTGGAGAGAGGAAGTACAGCAGGGGGATTTATGAATTATAGCACTCAAAAGATGGAGGACCAACCCTAAATCAGGAGAACCTGAGTTCAAATCCAGCCTCAGACACTTAACACTTTACCAGCTGTGTGATCCTGGGCAAGTCACTTAACTCCAATTGCCTCACCAAAAACCTTAAAAAAAGAGACAACCCTCACCCTCTCAGAGCTACTGCTTTAGTCCCAAGAGTACATAGTAGCCACACTCTGGGGATCCAATTATCAGTAGGAGTGAGAGCTGGCATATATATGGTGGCATATTTTTGTTAAAATGAAGGTTTTTTTTTTAATTCAGGGAGTGGGACAGAGGAGGAATGATAGTGATGCTTCCCCCTCCCCAAAGAAAACATCATTAGAGGACATAAAAATGAGCAGAAAAGAACAGAAAGAAGTTCAAAGGGACACACAGACAAATAGGACTTTTCTGAAATTAGCATATTAAAATGATCACATATTAAAAACCTATATAAAATAGAGATTAATATTTTATATATAATCCTCTTTTCCCATTCTTCTTTGTATTTGCTATATACATTAACTATACATTATCTAAATATCATATTTGCTGAGAAAAAATGTGAGCCCTTGCTTTGAGTGAATGGAAATTTTCTTTTTTCTCACTTATCCCCTTTCTTCTTTTTTTTAAAAAACATATTTCCCTACAAATTGCCATTTAATATCTTTATTTCTGGTCACTGCTAAAATCCTGGGGGAAATTGTCTATATTTATTGCCTCTACTTCTCAAGACACCCCACACTCACTTCTCAAACTGGCTTCATTATAATTTCTATTAAAATTTCACTTTCCAAGTATCCCAATTCTTCCTTAATTGCTAAATTAACTCTATCTCTAAAGCTGACCCTAATTTTAATCTTAAATTTTATAGTCAGCATTTACCCTTCTACCAGGCAGATTCATCCTTGATTTTTGCTGGTTCACTATCTATCTTCCAACCCTTAAACATGTGTGATCCTTCAAGACTTAATTTTGAGCCTTCTCTTTCTCCTCTACTTTTTCAATAGTCTCATCAATTCACATTGAATTGTCATCTAAATGCAGATGATTATTGAATCCATTCATGCAATCTTAATCTCTCTTCAGAATTCTAATTCCATATAGCAAATTGCATGATGCACATCACTTGGATATCTTGGACTTCTCAAACTCAACACATCTCAAGTAGAATTCACCTGCTCTTAAAAATTAATTATCTTTTAATTTCCATATTTTGGTTAAAAGTATTACAATCCTCCCAGTCACCCGAATTTTAATTCAAAGTCATCCTAGAATCTTTCCTTTCCTTTGTTGCCCTTATCCAACTAGTCAATTCCAGTAAATTTATTTAAATATACTTGTATTTTCTCACTCTACTTTTAGAGTCACTGTATTGCAAGCCTTCATCCCTTCTTACCTGTTCATTGTAACAGCCTTCCAATTGATTTACTTTCTAATCTGTACTCTATACATTTTTTTAAATAGTTGCTGAGATTTTATTTTATTTTATTTTTTATTAAAAGTTTTTTATTTACAAAACATATGAGTGATTTTTCTACATTGACCTTTGCAAAAAAACTTTTTTTTTGTTCCAAGCTTTTCCCCTCCTTCCCCCCATCCCCCACCTCTAGATGACAGGTAATCTAATACATGCTAAATATGATAAATTATATGACAAATCCAATATATGTATACATATCTATACAGTTATCTTACTGCACAAGAAACGTCAGATCTAGAAAGAGAGAAGGAAAAAAACAACCTAAGAAGGAAAACAAAATGCATGGAAATATTCACAGAAAGCATTAAAATGCTATGTTGTGGTCCACACTCAGTTCCCTCAGGCCTCTCTCTGGATGTATATGACTATCTTCATTGCTGAACAATAGGAACTGGTTTGAATCACATCATTGTTGAAGAGAACCATGTCCATCAGAATTGATCATCATAAAATCTTGTTGCTGTGTATAATGGTCTCCTGGTTCTGCTGATTTCACTCAGCATCAGTTCATGCAAGTCTCTCCAGGCCTCTCTAAAATCATCCTGCTGGTCATTTCTTACAGAACAATGATATTCCATAACATTCATACACCATAATTTATTCAGCCACTCTCCAATTGATGGGCATCCTTTCAATTTCCAGTTTCTTGCCACTATAAAAAGGGGTGCCACAAACATTTTTGCACATGTGAGTCCCTTTCCCTCCTTTAAGATATCTTTGGGATATAGGCCCAGTAGAAACACTGCTGGGTCAAATGGTATGCACAGCTTGATAACTTTTTGAGCATAGTTCCAAATTGCTCTCCAGAATGGTTGGATCCATTCACAGTTCCACCAACAATGTATTAGTGTCCCAGCTTTCCCACATCCCCTTCAACATTCGTCATTATCATTTCCTGTCATTTTAGCCAATCTGACACGTGTGTAGTGGTATCTCAAAGTTGTCTTAATTTGCATTTCTCTGATCAATAGTCATTTGGAGCACCTTTTCATGTGACTAGAAATAGTTTCAATTTCTTCATCTGAAAATTGTCTGTTCATATCTTTGACCATTTATCAACTGGAGAATGGCTTGAATTCTTATATATTTGAGTCAATTCTCTATGTATTTTAGAAATGAGGCCTTTATCAGAATCTTTGAATGTAAAAATATTTTCCCAGTTTACTGCTCCCCTTCTAATCTTGTCTGCCTTCATTTTGTTTTGTACTCTATACAGTTGTCAAAATGACTTTTTCAAAGTTTAGGTTCAATCATATTCTTCTTCTCAAAAAATTCTCATTGATTCTTTATTGCCATTAAAACAAAATACAAATTCCTGGAATTTATCGCCTGCTCAATCTGTCTCCATTTTACCTTTCTAACCTTAATTTACTTTAATGTCTTTTAAAAAATTCACATTCCAGTCAAATTATAGTACCAGCTGTTTCCCAAATTCTACCTCCTGCCTCTGAGCATTTGTACAAGCCATCATAATATTTGTAATATACTGTTCCCTATTCTGAATTTTAATCCAATGCTCAACTGAGGTGTCCCTTTCTTCACGAAGCCTTTTTTGATTTCCTCCAGTCAGTAGTCAAATCTTGTATTTATTTATCTGTATCTATGTTATATCCCTCAAGCTTCTTGCGGACAAAGACTATTTTGCTTCTGTCTTTGTATCACCAACACTTTATTGAAGACCTTGCACACAGTAGGCATTTAATAAATATTATTGAATTGAGTTGAATTTGCAGAATATCAGAGCATCATTTCAATCAACAGCTATCATCTCATTACATAGATGGAACAGTGAATTCCAATGTGTTCATTTCAGCCTTTTTTCCTGTCCTACTTCAGTGATTCTATGTCTTTCTTGGATCACAAAGCAAATCATGGAAAGAATGGCAAAACGATGAGTGTTTAAAGGGAAAGGCATAATGTGGGAGTGAGGGTAGTTTTTTAAAGGAGTTAGGCTAGTTTTAGAAATGGTGCACATTTCCTCTCCTCAATGACATGACAAGAACCTGTAAGTAAGTAGAACAGAAGGAAAATGACCTCAGATTGTCTGATGGAATAGTTTTACTTGTTTCAAGAAATATTCAACTAGATGGCATAGTGGATAGAGCACCAATCCCAGACTCAGGAGGACCTGAGTTAAAATGCATCTTCAGACATTTAACACTTAATTAGCTGTAGGACCTCCCCCCCCCCAAAAAAAGAGGAAATAATAACAAATGTCCATAATAACAACATTAACCTACAATTACATAGTACATGTAGTTTTCAGTTTCCCTCATGACAGTCATATGTGTACAAGCATCATTATACCCAAATAATAATAAAATAATAAATATCTCATAATAATTCCTTCTTAGGGTATATATATGTATAGCTTTTACAATGGGTTTTTAAAGACTATTTAAATGAAACACAAACTCAAGCAGGTCCAACCAAATTTGAAACCTTCTGCATACATACTCTCTGTCTGTTGTCTAAAGATTAGCCTAAATGAGTTTGTAGAGGCTCATCATTGGTGATTAACTTTTTAATTACAGAATCTCTTAAAAATCATCTCGAGTTCAAATGATCATCGATTTAGTGCAAGAAGGTACCACTATTTTGATCTAATCCAACCTACTCTCTCGTTTTACATATAATGGAAAGTTAGGTAGATTCCCCCGAGGTAACAAAAGTAGTAATTTATGGAGGCAGAATTTCAACCCAAGTCTTTTGATTCCAAATACCAGAACTTGGTCTGTTTTTCCTTGGTGACTTGCTCAAAACCATGAACATAGGCAGAGTTATTACTGGAAACTAAAGGATTATAACTGGCCCATGGAGAAGAAAATACAGGTGGTAAAACCATGGGATCTAGAAATGTTCAACTAAATAAAGATAACTGGGTCCCAGAGAGGTTGAATGATTTGCCTATGATATCACAGCTGGGTTTGATAGAACCCAAACTTGACCACATATCTTCTGAATCCCAAATTAATGTTTCTATTACATTCTATATCGGTCTCCTACTCTGTTCCTTTAAAAATTATCAGTCATGTATCTATTATTGCTACCATATTATTACCACGATTATCACTCCCACCACTACCACTATTACTATTACTCCTCCTACTGCTGCTGTTACTACTACTACCACCACTATTAATCTACTACTGTCAATAGTACTACCTGCTACTGTTACTGGGACCACTACCACTATTGTTGCTGCTGCTACTACTGCTTACTAATAGCTGTTATTGTTATAATTCATATTTATAGAGTACTTTATAGTTGTTAGTTTATATAGACTTGTAGTTTGTAAAGTGCTTCTTCCACCTTATCTGTCTAGCCTGGTCTAATATAATTCTACCCAAATTTAATGACTGTTTTCTTACCATCTTCTTCCTTCTCTGTACCTCTGCTCATGCTATCTTTCATATCTGGAATAAATGAGACTATTGCTTCCATTCAGTGATATCTCTCTTATCTTTCAAGGTTGAGTCACCAAAATCAGCACCACAGGAATCTCCAGTTCATTTTATGTGAAGTGGATCTCTCCCTGTTCAGATTTCCCTCAATAATTTGCTAGGTTTTCTTCTTTCTGCTAATCTCACCTACCTTCATAACATAGCTATTTAATTACATAACCTCTGCCACCCTCTCCGATTAGACTATAAGACCCTTGGGAGCCAGGTCTTTTGTTGTATTTGTATTTATGTCCCCAGAACCTAACACAGTGCTGATAATGGACATAGATCAAGTGTTTTTTTAAATGAAAGGATTGTCGAAGACAATCATAATCCCTTTAGCCATTATGTATATGGGTTTAGTCTCAATTTACTCATTTATTAAATTGAGGGAGGCACAAGTTCTGTTAGAGGGATGAAATCTATTTTATTTAGAATTATAAGTGCAAGTGTTTACTTACTAGAAAAAATACAAGAAAGAATACATGCAAGGAATCAAACTATGGGGATGAAAACTTACTGGCTAGAGCAAGTATAACCACATGGAATTGGACTCTCAGTCTGTGATGGATTGATCTTCTGTCACTGAATTCCCAGACTCCTTGCAGTTTCAACTTAAAGCTTGTCCAATTTTTTAAACCCATTTTAAACCAATTTCTTCGTTTGCTTTTAAAAAATTGCAGCATTAATCACAAAATGCATTAAGCTTTTGGTCAAACAGCCTAAGTGATGTGAAAAGCTGATTGGGTCCCAGGAGGAATGAGGTTTCCTTGCTTGGGCTCTGTGATATCAAAGAATTGAAATAGATCAGTATTAAAAGGGAGGACCAGTAGAGAGTAGTCAGGGATTACTAAAAGGGGGAGAAAAAGGCTTATAAGTGGGTAGAATTGAAAGGAAAAATGAGAAGAGGGCTAATGAGGGTGCTTTGTTAGTATGAGAAAGTTTCAGAACAGAAGGCAAGGCTCAAACAAGGCTCTGAGGTCCAGGGGAAGCTTTTATTTATTTATAAGACTGTTGTATCACTTTTCCTTTAAAGAGTTCAGTTGGATGAGGATGTGCCCCCACAGCTACAGAGATCACCCACTCAGAAGTGACTTAGAGGAGAGGTTCTTAAACTTTTTCCGCTCATCCCTTTTTGTCTGAGAAATTTTTACATGACCTTTAGTATACAGACAGGTATACAATAAAATAGGTACTCAAATCACACATTTAATGATAATAAATCATAAGATTGTATTCCCCACATTCAGTTACAATACCTCATATGGGGTCACAATCCACAATTTAAGAAACTGGGATGGGGGTCTTGTAGGGAACATAAAACATCCCAAATCCTGGGTTTCTTATTAAACTGCATTAGGTCTTCTAAGGTTAGAATTAGTTTGATAAAGCTAATTTCTTGCTTTCTCATTCCCTAGTCTCAGGGGATACTATTGGTTGAAACATGGAATCCTTGGCAAATTAACTTTACGGAACTGCCTTGAGAAGGAATGACAGGAAAAAAAAAAGACAAATGATTTCCCTTTTCTCTCAGGAGACAGTCATCTAGGCAGGCCTCCAGGACCTAGGGTTGTTCACATAGAATTAGAAGCTGACCTATAAACCTGTAGCCAGAAAATCTAGGCCGAGGAAAACATATGGTGTTTGGAAGCCCCAACTCCAATTCTCTCCTCTGTCAAACCTTCCTTAACTGACCAACCAAGGTTGAAATCACCTCTCCCTTCTCTCAACTCTCTAGCATATAGGCTGTGCTATTGGTTTATTACATAGGCAAAATTTTAAACAAGGTTTTTCTTCATCTCTACAATGAAGTGGCTTAAAAAAAAATCAACCTCAATCCCCTATTTATTAACCCCAGAATTAAATATAAAATCCTTTGTTTGGCTTTTAAAACTCCTTCATGATCTGATTCCTTCCCACCTTTCTAGTCTTCTTATACCCAACTCCACGTGCTCTTTTATCTAGAGACACTGGTGTCCAGGTGTTCTTCCAATACAACTCAGACAGTTTTCACTGGCTTTCTCCCAATGCCAGGAATTTTTTCTCTTCTCATTTCCATCTCTCAGCTTCCATGGCTCCTTTTAAGCCTCAGCTGAAGTCCTACCTTCTGCAAGAAACTTTTCCCAACCCTCTTTAATCTTCATACATTTCCTCAGAGCCAGAAGCTAATGGTTCAGTGGATAGAATATCAAGCTTAAAGTTAAAAACTCATCTGAGTTCAAATCTGGCTTAGGATATTTACTAGCTATGTGACCCTGGGTAGTCACTTAACCCTGTTTGCCTCAGTTTCCCCACCTGTAAAATGAGGTGGAGAAGGGAGTAGAAAACCACTCTAATGTCTTTGCCATGGAACCCCAAGTGGGGATATGGAGGGTCAGACAGGATTGAACAACAATCCTCAGAGATCTCTCCCAGTTTTTCCTGTTTGTATCTAATTTGTACATTGTTGTATGAATCTTGTTTCCTTGATTAGATTGGGAACTTTTTTTTCTCTTTGTATCCTCAACATTTAGTACAATGCCTGACTGACAAAAAGGAGGTGCTAAATAAAAGGTAAATGACCTACTGGTTAGATTTTCATATGGCTACATAATTCTGGACCAACAAGAGTTGAGCATGAGCTATCAAACTTCCCGAGATCTCAGAATCCACAGACATTACATATCCCTACTCAACAAGATCATGTTGATCCAAGACAAAATAATACAAGTAGCTATGAAAATGATAATTCAGTCTGACACCTCATGATTTCTTATCAGCCAAAGCTGATGGATAGGCCCAGATAGACTGGAAAAAGTTTTGGTATGTTAGTATTAGATAAACACATTCCCTAAAAGGTCTGTTTTAAGAGCAATTTCTTTGTTGACAGCAATTCCTAGAAATTCAAAAACAAATTTTTGAGGGAGTACATGACCATTTTAGCATGCATTTCTGTATGACCAGTCTGCATAACTGCAATGATATTAATTTGGTCATTTTAAAGGCTGAATTCATGCAGCTAACAGTAATGAGCAAGTTTTACTCCTTATGTACATATATTTAGAGTCATAGAAGGGCCTGTGTAGATTTGCAGAAGGGAGAGGAGGGAGCCTTCAATGAGAAATTTACTTGCTTAAAAATTAATAGCGAAGTTTCATGTCTTTCCCCCCACAGTATGGCTCTAATGTTTTGTATGATTTCATATTTAAAATGAGTGTTATATTTTTTGCTTTCTCAATGGGTGAAGGAGGGAAGTCAAAGAAGCAACAGAATTTGAAACTGAAAATAAAAACTTAAAATAAAATAAAATAATATTTTGAATTAAATATTTAAATTAAATTAAATAAATATTTTAAAAATAAATAATAAGGAAGGGAAGTAGAATGGAATAAGCATTTATATAATACCTTTATATATTTATGTGTAGTGCCAAGCACCGTGATAAGTGCTTAACACATATTTCTTCAATTTATCTCATTTAATTTACAAATAACATAATAATTTATCTATAAGTAATAGGTGTGTTTATAACTGTTAAAATTAGTTACTAAAATTTGTTCTCTGAAAATTTTGATGACAATATGTCCGCATATTTATATTCAAACTTCTTACACAGTTGAAAATGGATTCCTGACTCTGTGATTCTGTTTTCCTTAAAAAAAAGTCCTTAGTGTCTCTATTGTTTTTTAATAACTCCCTTCAACTTCACCTCCTCCAAGAAAACCCTCATTTATAAACACAAAAAACAAACCCCAAAACATTTAAAAATAAACCAACCTATCAGACACGACTTATGGTTTATGTAACTTTTTGCTTCTACACCAAGAATAGGGAACAATATTTCATCATCTTCCTGTTGGTCTCAAGGCTAAGCTTTAGCAGGGGTGATCAGGGGAACCCACGATTTGCAGATGGCTTAGGGTACACACACATTTTAGTTCTTGGTTGAGTTGAGAAAAGCAATTCTTGATTGGTTTCCAGTGATTGGGGAGTTTCTGTGAAGATGATTGGTGGCTGAGCATCAGGATGGGGATAGATTCTTGGGGAAAAAGTTCTTTATAAAAAAAATAGCTGTGGAAACTCCATTTCCTCTTTGAGGGATCCTTTTCTTCTGGTGATTTCTAAAAGGATGGGTGGTGGGTATGGGGGTGTTAGGAGGGCAGCACACAGATTCTCTTCTCTCTTTCCCCCTCCTCTCCTCCAGCAGCATAGATGGATTGGGGAGATGAATCCTTAGATCCCAATATACTGCCATTTATTTCCCTGGAGAACAGGATAGCAACTAGAGATACTAAGAAGTGGTTATTTCCAGTTTTTCTGGCTACCTCATGAATACAAGAGATATTTAGTTCTTAAACCAGGTATGATCTACCTTTGGGAGCTGATTTCTGTAGAACAAACTTCTTGGAGAAGACTGCTCACTGCTAAGAGCATCCTGCAGCCCAGCTAGCCAGGAGGTACAGATCTTACAAGTTGTTCTGGTGGTGGTGTAGATCCCAGGTAAATGTGAAGTATTTGTTGAGCAACCCCACAGAGTTGTCTCTACTTTCCAAGGGGAACATAATGAGCACAATGGGTAATTTGAGGTGTTTTATGTTTTCTGTACGTAATTCATGCCTGTGAGTCTTTTGCATCTTAAGTATTTCCTGTGGTGTAGGAACCAGGGGTTTCCTTGATCATCACTGTTACATATTCTATTAATCTGAATTCTGATGTCTCTTAGTGTTTTCTTTCATATTATTGCATGGGTTATATGAATGGGTCTCTTGGTTCTGCTTTTTTTTTTAATGCTCTGCTTTAGTTCACACATTTTCCCAAGTCTCTTTATTTCTTGTACATGTCATTTCTTTCTTTCTTTTTTAAATAGCATTTTATTTTTCAATCACATATAAAGATATCTTTTATCATTCATTTTTGAAGATTTTGAGTTCCAAATTTTTCCCTCCCTCTTTTAACTCTGTCCCCTATTTTGTAAGCAATCTGATACATGTGCAATCATTTAAAATCTTTGAAACATATTTCCTATATGTCATTTCTTACACTACAACTCTTTTCTATTACCTTCATATATCATGTAAGTTCTAAGCTTGATTAATATTACACTGAGATTCTGGGGACAATTTATGTGAAAGATGTTCTTTTTGTCTTTGACCTCCTTGAAAGTATATGACTAGCAGTAGTATTATTGAGACAAATGTAATTGCTTTTTTTTGAATGATTCCAAATCATTTCCCATAATGCTCAAGTTTCTCCTCCTCTTCCTCCTCCTCCTCTTCTTCTTCCTCTTCCTCCTCTTTCTCCTTATCTTTCTCCTTCTCCTTTCTCTTCATCATCTTCTTTGTCTTCATCATCATCTTTTTCTATATCTTCTTCTCCTTTGTCTTCATCTTTATCTTCTTTTTAGAACATTTTTCTTCCTGTAATTATATAGGTGCCTTTTGATCTTATGATGAGGGGAAGAAGAGGAAGAAGGCTGAATCTGGCATTCAGAACTACTAATAAAAAAAGAAGAGAATTTTTTCCCTCTTCGATTTTTAAGATAAAGGTTTTTTTAGCAGAGGGAGTTTAATTATGCCCTTCATGAAGGAAGCATGCTAGCTGGAAATTTTTGGCATGCATGTGACCCATTTGTCATGAAAAGCCTTCTGAAAACAGTAACAGCAGATATCTTTTGAAGTCCAGAGTGATTTTTGTACCAAACTTTGGTAGGGAACTTGACAAATAAGAAATCCATTAGACTTGTGATATTTAATTTCAGAAAGTCACAGGATGAGGCCCCTAGAAGCCAACTTTCTTGACCCTAATAGTGGAAGTCTCAGGTTTGTGAGTGCTTGTTTGTAAATTATTTCCTAGGTCCTTTACCATTGATAGATATATGGTCAATATTCTTAGTATGGACCTTGTTTTGGAAACTTTCTTCTCTTCCTATTTAGATTAAAGACAGAGGCAGATGGTTCTAAAGTTGGAGTGCTGTGGTTATGTGGCTAAAACTATATCAACCCCCTCAATTTACAGAAGAAAAACCTGAGGCCCAAGGAAGGTTAAGAATTTTGTTTGAGGAGTTCACAGAGCTAAGATTTAAACTAAGATGCTCTAACTCCAAATCTAAACCACTTTTTCTTATATCAAGTTGGATATACTTAAGAAAAATCTTTTGCCATAATTAAAATTAATTAGGAAATGCAAATGTATTTTCAATTCCATAAGTCTTTCTTTTTATAATGAGTTTCAATCAACATTTTCATTATCTAAAGGTATTAATCAAGATAAGAAGGTTTTTCTTTAATAAACCAACAAGAAGTGCAATTTATGAATTTTTCAAGTATTCATCATTTTTACAGACTTTTATTATCATTCACAAGCATGAATAATTTTTGTCTTGGAGTTTAAGGAAAAGATATTCTTATAAAACTGGAACCAGAGTTTAAATTACTTTAATTCAGTGAGTCTCAAACTAGTTCTCTTTTCTTCCCCTACTCCACTATTTCCTTCTTCTCTACAAACTTCTGCCCCCTTCTCCTAGTGTCCAACAATCCTCTTCCCTATGCTCCCCAAACAAATGAAATTCTGTAGGTTGTCTTATACCGCTGTAGGTTACCTTGTACCATTAGAATACAAAACAGCTGATTCTGGTTCTGTAATTTCTTGCCAGTACTAGAATAGGGAGGGATTCCTGGGGAAGACCACAGAGATGGAAGAGACCAATACAAGCCATTCACATAGTTTCTAGTTGTTCCTAATCACCATCAAACAATTATTTTGGACTTGGTATCTCTAATATCCATGATTTCCTTTAAATGCTCCTATTACAATTAGCCAGCCTTTTGAAGTTTGCTTGAGAATATTGATATAAGATAATCAATCCTCATTCTGAGAACAGTAATCTAACCAACATTACTATTCCTGGAAATCACATATCAATTAATTGCCCAGAACTCCAGTCACCATTCCAATGAGCTCTAATATCCAAAACACTTCTCTCTAGCTACTACTCCTTTTTATAGTGTGTTTTTCCTGTATTAAAATGTAAGATATTTGAGGCAGGGACTCTGTTGCTTGCTTGTATCTGTTTCAGGGATGAGTACTCAGTACTTAAGTACCTAAATATGTAAGAACTAAGCAAGGACTTAAGTCCTTAAACAATTAAATATTAAGTACTCAATACAAAGTACTTAATAAATTCTAAGGACTTAATAATGTTTTTAAATTTAACATGTACTTAAGCACCTAAATACTTAATACTAAGTACTTAATACCTTAATATTAAGGAACTATTTAAGTATTTAAAATAAATACTAAGTACTTAATAATACTTTTAAACTTTTTTCATTCATTCATTCATTATACCTGGGCTGTTGATCCTGAGGCTTCAAAGAGGGTGCTGCATTCCCCTTCATGGTATTCTTCTTTACAATCACGGCAGAAGACAAACTGAAATATAATATATACCTTTATTAGAGAGATGTTTGGTGTTTTTCTTGGGTTATAAGAGTTGTCAACTTACTGTCCCCCTGCTACCTACCACAATAGATACTCTTCTAGACCTTGTGCTAGATACAATTCATCAGTATGACTCTTCTAGATACTATTTTATTCCAGATTTATTCTTTGCCACTGGAGCCAAGTAGAAAGTATACTGTCTCTGGAGTAAACTGACTTGGGTTCAAATCCCACCTCTACCACTTGCCTCCCCATGTGATCTTAGCCAGATTTTTCAATCCCTTGGTCTTAGCTTCCTCACCTACAAAATGGGAGGGCTGGACTATATGCCCCCTTGGTTCTTTATTAGCTCTGGATCTATCATTCTAGGATCCCAAGTAAACTATAGCTATATTTTCTTGTCCAATTAGTTTTTCAGTCACATCTGACTATTCATGATCTCATTTGGGATTTTCTTGGTAAAGAAATTGAAGGGTTTTGCCATTTCCTTCTCGAGTTTATTTAAACAATGAGAAAACTGAGGCAAAGAGGGTTAATGACTTGTCCGGGGTCACTTAGCCAAGAGATATAATAAAAGACAGAATTTGAACCCCGGTCTTACTGATTCCAGAGACAGTTTTCTAGCTACATTGTCTCCTAACAGAGTCAAGCATAAATAAGTGGAAAATAAGCAAAGACCAAAAGGTTACTTGTCCAAAGTTATTTGGCAGAGCTGGGACAATGATCACATCTGAAAAAGATTCTCATATAAGGGGGATTTGGATCTCTCCGGGAGGTACTTTATTAGCTAGGCTTTATAGGTATGACTAGTAAAAGAATTGGAAATGTGCTTTTTTTTTTTAAATAGCATTTTATTCTTTCCAATTACATGTAAAGACAGATTTTAACATTCATTAAAAAAAAAAGTTGAGTTCTAAATTTCCTTCCTTCCTTTTTTTCCCCTCTCCTCTCCCTAAGATGGTAAGCAGATATGGGTTTTATATATACATATATGTATCTATGTATATGTGTGTGTGTATACAGACCATAATATAAAACACTGGAAACAAATTTAGCTACCTCAGTAACCATTTCCTTTGGTGATAGCTACCATCTGATCATCTGGGCTCTGCAACTTAACTAGAAGATTCAGTAAGGCTGATAGGCTCAATAACTCAGGGAAAGAAAAAGGACAGAAACAGGGACTTTTGGTCTTTGTTCCCATTACACATAGTAGAGCATGTGGCTCTCTGGATTTGGCTAAGTCACAATTGCTGCTGAAATCATCCTTGGAAATTAATATACAATCCTTAGACAAGTGAATATAAGGAATAAATAGAAACATGGAAAAAATCTGTATGAAATGATGCATGGTGATGACATGAAGTTAATTTGGAGGAACTACGATGACCAACATTGCTTTATGAGACCATATAATGAAACATCCTTTTTTTCTTTTCAGGGAACTAGGACATGACAGTCCAGAAAGTTTGTCTGTCTCTGCAAAACAAGGTTACTGTACTGTTTTGTCTTAATTAGCATGATTTTGTTAAGAGTTCAATACTAGGATATAAGCGTGAAGAGTTATATCTTGAAATGACTGTGATGTTAAAATAAGAGGCATCTTAAAATTGTCTTAAAAAAAAGAAAGAACTTGAAAACAAAACAAAAGCAGAAATACACTTGCTTGCTCATCTGTGGAAAGAGTAAACATATATACATGTATGCTAGGATTTTTTCTCCTGCCACACAATAATATGAATTATTATTAATAAAATTATAATAGCTAGGATTTATATTATTAATATAATTATAATAGCTAACATTTAGATAGTATCTTCTATGAACTAGCCACTGTGCTGAATGCTTTACAAATATTTTAATTCAATACAGTTTTATTAAGTATCTACTTTATGCTAGGAAGTATACTAAATGCTGGGGATACAAAAAGAGGCAAAAGATAGACCCTGTTTTCAAAGAGCTTGCAATCTAGTGGAGAGCCTCACAATAACCAACATGAATATATTTTCTCACTTCCCCCAATCACAGACTCCTGGAGCTGGAAATGATTGAATATCTGAGATGCAGTCATAAAGCTTTTGAGACTTAGAGACTCCCTTGGGATCTCATTATTCCACTCATGGATAGTTTTAATTGTTAGGAAGTTTTCCCTTAAATCAAGCCCAATTTGCCTCTCTGCAACCCAAACAGTCTTGCTCGTTTCAGTGTAATCATTTCATGTAAAAGGCTTTCAAATACTCAGACAGTTAGAATGTGCCTTCCTACTCCAGTTCAAACATTCCTAGAGTCATTAACTGATCCCTGCTCAGGAATGATCTCAAGACTCAGACACTCTTCAGTTTATGGGTGTTCTTCCTTTTAAGGTAATGGCTAGAACTGAACACATTGCTCCTGATGTGGTCACACTTAGTTTCTTACTTCTTAAAAATCAGATTCAAAAATCCATCCAGTCTCTCTGTGTACTAAGAACAGAGAAGAGAGAGAAGATTTTGTTCTGGAGGCAAATGCCATTTTAGCAGCCATAGAAAATCAATGGGGGCAGTGGACTCCAAGACAGAGTGGGGCTCTGTGTGGCCTAAGGCAATTCAATTAATCTCTCTGGCTTTCATTTTCCTCAGTTATATATATACATAAAAAGGTTGGACTAAATGACTCATGTCTGGAATATATTTTCTTCCCTCTCTTTCCTTCTTAGAATCCCCCTGCTTTATTCAAGGCTTAGTTCACGTGCGAGTTTCCATGATAAACTATCCATAGTAGTTGTGGATATTTGTGTACATGTTATACATCCCTCAGGAAGAACAGAAGCTCTCTGAAGACAGGGATTTTTTATTCTTTTGTGTGTCTATAGCCTAGGGACTTAGCACATTTAATTAATTATTATTGAATGGAATTGGATCAAATAATCATCAAGCATTCATTACTATTTATTTATTCCCCCTCTCTCTCTCTCTCTCTCTCTCTCTCTCTCTCTCTCTCTCTCTCTCTCTC
>JAJPUD010000004.1:26487-124541 GCA_023553655.1 Myrmecobius fasciatus
CTCTCTCTCTCTCTCTCTCTCTCTCTCTCTCTCTCTCTCTCTCTCTCCAAACACACATATACCACTTCATAAAGCTATAAAGAACTGTATTTCTTTTTCTTTGTTAGCTTGTTTTTTAACTTGATCAGACCTGAGTCCTAGTGAGGAAATTCCCTCTATTAATGCACTTGTTCTACAATTTATAGTCTTGGAAATTTGCCTAGGAGCACTGAGAGGTTAAGTGATTTGTCCGGTATTACATAAGAGTGTTTATGTCACAGGTGGGACTTAAAATTTCTTCTGATACTGAGCTTAGCCCTTCAGCTCCAAGGTTTCACTACCTGTGATAGAAATGTTAGCTATTATTATCATTATTATTCCACTTTGTCATTCCTTTTGACATTTAATAGAATGAGTTAATTTTTTCCATATCTGAAGGGATACAAAGATTTAGATTGTGAAATTGTGATTTCACATCCCTACCTCCAAACCCCTCCCCACACACCATCACTACCAGGACATAGTGATCTCTGGCCACTTTCTTCCTGAGCATTCTGTCTGAGCTCCTGTACAAGCTGCCACTTTCCTGCGTGGCTGAGTTCTAGGTAAGTCCCTCGAAGGCATTCTAGTACCAGCCTTACAGATGATGTGTGAGTTTCTACAAAGCCTTCATCAGGCTTTTATATACCATCATCTTTTTAATGAATGTGGACAGTATATTTCAAACCACCGAGAATAACTCTATAGATGATTTCACACCGCTGCTTTCAATGGAAGCAAGTCTGATCTGTTGATATGACAGAGAAAACTCTTCACATCTTATTAGCTAGTGGATGAGATATAAAATCAGTTTCATGGTAGAACACTCTGGAGGTTGATTAGTTTGTCAGAATAAATAGGCCTTCCCTGACACAAATACATTAAATTTCCTTTTGTACTAGTACTATGGAGAATGGACTATAAGGAAATAACAGAAAAAGATGTGCCCTGCCAAAATTACAGCCACAATGCCTAGCACATAGTAAATGCCTAATCAGTTCTTGCTTCTTCTATTTTTTATTTATCCATCTTTTTACCTGTTGTTTGACTGATCAATCAATTTATTGATCATCTGGTCTATCTCTTTGAAGCTCCAACTGTCAACTATTATTGTAACTCTGTAGTTAAGCTATTTTAGTGACTTAATATTAACCTATTTATTATTTTACCTTCTACAAAAAAAATCATCTATTACAACTGAGATTACAAACATTAAAACTGAGTTAATTCATTTAGTATACATTTTAAAATTGAAGAGCCCCATATTGTTTTATGAATATACCAATTTGTAATTGTAGGGCATCATTACCTTAATTTACAATCATATAAAGATGAAGGTTTAATGACTTGACCAAGTTAATACTAATTCTTAAGCAGTATTCATATTTTATAGGCAGCTAGGTAGCAGAGTAGATAGAGCACTAGGCTTGGAATTGGGAATCTTCTTGGGTTCAAATTTGGCTTCAGACATATTAGCTGTGTAACCCTAAGCAAGTCGCTTAACCCTTTTTGCCTCAGTTTCCTCATCTGTAAAAATGAGCTGCAGAAGGGAATAGAAAACCATTCCATTGTCTTTGCCAGGAAAATTCTAAAATGGGTCAGAGAGTCAGAAATGACTTAATAATGACCATTTTCATATTTCATTATCATTATGTTTTATGAATCTGCTTTTAGGAAACTTTCAATTAGTTAAACTTTAATACAAATGACATGAGTGCTATATACTAAACCCATATTTCACATTTTTTCAGCCTTTTCTCCTGTGTTTTAGGATTAGATTTCAAAAGTTTCTGAGTGAGAAATTGGTTCCTCCCCCTTATCACCCATCTACAGATACACAGTATCTGTACACACCAGTATGCATTACTCTGAATGTAAAAAGACTTCAATAGAAATTGACTCCATCTATAACTTGACCACATTGTACATGAATTAAAAATTGAATTTATGTCTATACACATAAAAAAGAATTCTTTATGAATTTAGCAAGTAGAACCATATTTGGAGTTGTATTATAAAAGGTAATTTTTTTGAATGTAGAATTGGAAGGGACATTTAATTCAGTCCCTTTATTTTGCCAATGGGGAAACTGAGGCCCAGAGAAGCTGTGACATGTCCAAGATCATCTGGATGCAGGATTTGAAGCTGGATGCTTTGACTCCACAGCCCATTTTCTTTTCAACACCCTTAAATTAGACTCTGTATATTGGAGATGTTTAGCATTATGTGAAAATATTGAATGAAATGAGTCCTTGGCTAAGTAGTGGAAACCTGATGCAGTTCCTACTTCTGTGGGTGTATTTAGGACAGAAAGCAATGTTGACACTAAATTCTTGTTCATATTAACTATCATCAGCAATAGCATTATGCCAGGAAATTCATGGAAACCATTTATATGATGTGTGAGCCCAGTATAGGGACCTTGAATATAAGAAGACTTGAAAACTGCTTGTTAAGTTAAATGAGCTTGTATTCACAAGTGAGCTTTGCTTTGTGCCATCTAAAACCAATCTGTTTGGATGACTCATTATAGCTTTCATTTATTTATTTAGCTTCTTGTTTAGCTAATATTTTTCTTTTTTTAATTAAAATTTTCTTATTATAAAATTAATAAATGCTAGCAATTTGCCAAACAATGGTTTGGGAAGACAGACAATAAACCAACACGAACATTTCAATAAACAGAAATAAATAGAAATGATGACTGTATATGAAACTTATAACCTGTTTTGAACAGTTTATTTTAAGTGTATATTAAATTTAACATGATGGTAGTAAAACTGCTCTGCTTGCTTGTGTTCCTCTTTTTTATTTCTTTCTATTTTCTTCTGGATTTTTAAAAAATGTTTCCGATTCCAGCCTCTATCCTGTCCTCCAATAGACACTTTCCTTTATAACTATGAGGTCTGATAAAACCAAACAAATGAGCACAATGGTTATATATGAAAATGTATGCCTTATTCTGTACTTCTAGTCCATTCTTTCTTTGCCAAAAGGTGGGAAACAAACCTCATCATACTTTTCTGAAGTTGTGATAGTCATTGCCTTTAGTAGAGTTCTGAAGTCTTCAAAATTGGTTTTCTTTACATTATTATAATCAAAATGTAAATTGTAATCCTGGTTTTGTTCTCTTCACTCTGCATCAGTTCATACAAGTCTTCTGTTATCTGACACCTATGACAACTTCAAATTGCTTTAAATAAATGACCACATTTGATATTTCAAACAACCATGTGAAGTGAATAGTTCAGGGATTATTATTCCCATTTTATAGACAGGGAACTAAGATTCAGATCCATGATTTATTTAAAGTCACAAAGCCAATTTTTCTGACTCAAAAGCCAGTGCTCTTTCTGCTACTTTGTGCTGTGTCTCTTGTTCATTTAATATTATCCAGAAAGGGACTTTTTATTGGAATGAATGAATGAATAAAGCCTTTATTAAACACATACTAGGACTGTGCTAAATGATGAAGATGCAGATCAAAGAGACAGTCCCTCACTAATACATTGTTGATGGAGTTGTGAACAGATCCAACCATTTTGGAGAGCAATTTGGAACTATGCTCAAAAAGTTATCAAACTGTGCATATCCTTTGACCCAGCAGTGTTTCTATTGGGCCTATATCCCAAAGAGATCTTAAAGGAGGGGAAGGGACACACATATGCAAAAATGTCTGTAACAGCCTTTTTTGTGGTAGCAAGGAACTAGAAACTGAGTGGATGCCCCTCAGTTGGGGAATGGTTGAATAAGTTTGGTAATGAATGCTATAGAATATTATTGTTTTATAAGAAACAACCAGAAGGATGATTTCAGAGAAGCCTGGAGAGACTTGCATGAACTGATACTACCTGAAGTGAGTCGAACCAAGAGAATCTTGTACATAACAATAACAAGATTATGTGATGATCCACTGTGATGGACTTGGCTCTTTTCAGCAATGAGGTGATTCAGAACAATTCCAATAGACTTGAGATGGAGACAACCATCTGTATCTAAAAAAAGGACTGTTGGGACTAAATGTGGATCATAACAGAGTAGTTTCACTTTTTTTGTTGTTGCTTGTTTTTTGTTTTCTTTCTCATTTTTTTTCCCTTTTTGATCTGATTTTTCTTGTACAGCATGATAAATGTGGAATTATATGCAGAAAAATTGCTTATGTTTAACCTATACTGGATTGCTTGTTGTCTGGGGGATGAGAGTAGGGGGAAGGAAGAGAAAAAAATTTGGAGCATAAAATTTTGCAAAGGTGAATGTTGAAAACTATCATTGTATGCATTTTGGAAATAAAAAGCTATTATTTAAAAAATAAATATCAAACTAAACAAAGAAACAACCTCCCCCCAAAAAAGACAGTCCCTGATCTTAAGGAATTTACATTTTAGTGGGGGAGATAATACCTGTTGGGGGAGGGGTGTCAGATGGAAAGGCCTGTGGGGTGCAATAATAAAGCAGATGGTAATGTTTCTTCTTCAATGTCATTTCCACTGATGAAATCATCTCAATTTCTCATGTTGAATCATTTTACTCTTGGCAGCTCAGTAATCATTTCAGTTGCTGATTCAAAGTCATTTCTGCCACCCTATGTAAACTCTGTAAACATTGGGCTTTACCAACACAGAAGTGGTACTCAGTGTCAAAACAGAGTAAACTAATCTATAGGCTAAGATGGAGCTACAGGTTACAGGAAAAATGATTTGTTTCTCACCATCCTTCACTCTTATGTACTTTCCAGGAATCAATTGTGGGGAAAAAAGCTAGGATTGCCTATGTGTGGCTTAAATATTCCCTCAAGATATTTATAAACATTCATATGGTCATGCAGACTGACATTCTCATGAACACATGTTCTGATGTGTTCTTTTGTGAGCCCTTAGTTAGTTTATATTTTTGTTTAATTAGTATCTGTCTGTCTCCCCAAACCAATGTGTGGCAAATACAAATGGAAAAGAAACATGGAATGGTGTTTTGTCTTGGGAATTATAAAAAGAAATCAATCACTTTCATTGTGAAGTGAAGAATCAAGTAATCACTGAGTAGTATAAGTTAAGAAGCAAACAGAATCAACAAGTTATGCTCTCTAAAAATGAAGTTTTTGATCTTTAGACGTAATTCATGAGACGGAAGATTTGGAATTGAAAAGTACCTTAGAAGCAATTCGATGCAACTCATTCTATTTACAGATGAGAAAAATGAGATTAGAGATGAGAAATGGTTTGTCCAAGAGCATAGAGGTTCAAGATGGGATGAGAATCCAGGTCTCTTATTCTAAATCCAGGTTTGATCCACTATATCTCCTTAATATTATGTCTAATAGAAAGTTGAGTTCCTTTATACTGATGTTTTCTATGTTCTGCCAGCCTATATTATGACAGCATTTCATTAGGTTTCATTTATGTTTATTTTAGGAGCTTCTAAAAGCCTGTTTAAGGAACAGGATAAAATCAAATAACATCTTAGGACCCCTAAGAATGGTCATGGGAAACATTAAAAGAAGGAGATATATATTTTACAGTGCTTTGGGGGAAAAGGCAATATTTTTTGTCAAACACACAGCTTTCCAGAAGATGGCAGCAATGACATATGAGATTCATCTCTTCTATATTAAAAATAGCTAAAGCTCAATGTGGGCAATAGCATCTCATATATTCAAGATTAGTTCTGACATTACAGTCCCACGGAAATGAAATGGTATTCTAATTCACTGAAACAAATCTTGAAAAGTAGAAAGTGTGAGGTTCATATTTCAAATATACAACATCTACTTTGGACTTCTTCAATGAATGTGCCATATACTGCATACTAACATGAGGGAAATCTGTGAATCAGATAAGATAAATAGGAATCACAGAGAAATGAGCACTGCTCTCAGTCTATGATGATTGTTAAGGAAGGTAAAATAAACCTAGAACCCCATAGTCAGGACTGTTAAAGCTTTCTTTATAGTCCCGTTGTCTTAAAAACTGCCTTCCTTTTTCTTGGATATGAGCATTCTATCCAAATCCTGGACATGATTTATTTCTACCCATGGAAAGGCTTCACAGGGGATATGGATTAATTTGACTTTAGGGAATTTCCTCTTTGCTTCTTATCTCATTAAGTGTAATTATCATTTTAAGGTTATGTAGAGAATGAATATATAACTTGTTTACTTTATGGATGCACTTATTTAATCTATATATTCAATAACATCTGCTTCAGGGGCAGTGATTGACTATCAAATGAGATAATATGGGTAAAGTGATAGCACAGAGTTGGCATTTAATACATAATTGTTCTTTCCTTCTCCTTCCCCCTCACCCCCTGCCTTTTACCCGCTAGATGACAAACTTCTAGGGAGCAAAGACCATTCAGTTTGCTTTGGACAGTATCCACTATGGGAACACACTCTGAGAAAAGGTTAAATACTTTCGATTATGCTGATTATGGTGGTGGCTAGTTAGTAACTCAGTCTATGAGACTGTTACCAAAGATACTTACTTTAATCTTAATTAGAGCAGCTTTTAAAAAACCTTTATTTCTAAAGGTTCATATATTTTAAAAGTTTAGAAAATGAACCTCCACTCAAGTATTTCATTTTCATCAAAATGTTCTTCAAATAAATCACACAATCATAGAATTTGAAAGTTGGAAGGGACCTTATTGACAAGTGAGTCCAAACCACACATGCATGAAAGGAATCCTCACTATCACATATCTGGCAAGGGATTGGGTTGTTTGGCTATTTCCTGAGGACTTCCAAGGAAAGGGAATATCTCTCTGTTCAGGTGACCCATTCCACTTTTGGAAAGTTCTAATTGGTATCATTAATGACATTAATAGAAATAGAAAAGTTAGGATGAAAAGCAAGTTTATAGGAAATGATAAGTTCATAGAATCTTAGAATAAATTTGAGCCAAAATCTCTCTCTTCTCTATTTCAGTTTCCTGTTCTGGGTTCTATCCTCTGGGGTCAAACAAAATAAATTTATTATTTCCAGTATAGGATAGCATTCAAATATTTGCAATGAGTTAGCATGTATTCCATAAATCTTTTTTTCCCCATGCTAAATATGTCTAGCTTCTACTACTGGTGTTTTTGTATTTCTTATACTCAAGGACCTTCACCATCCTGATTTCCATTTTCTGGACACTTTCCTCCTTATTAAAGTCTTTAATCTGGGGCACCTAGAATTGAACTCCAGATGAGTCTGATAAAAGCAAAGTAACAACAGGTTTATCATTGTTTTATATGAGAAGAACGGTTATTTAAGGAAACATTTATCAGGATAAATTAATTCAAGAAACATTGATTAAATACATATTAAATGTGCTAGGTGGTGGGGATTCAAAAAACTCATTCTTCTTCCAATTAATGGAGATATAGGGAAGAAAAACATACACACAAACTATAATACAAGATACTGTACTCTTCATCTGTAGCCCTGCCTAGTTTCAAGTCCACAGAACAAGGTACCCCTTTCTAGGACAAATTGATCATTTCTTATCTCATCAACATGTAGATAACTCAAGCATTGGATTCCATATTCCTTAGCTTCCTTATCCCTTTGGTTGGAAGACTGGAAGGTGGAATTCTAAATTCCACCCAAAGCTTTATAAAAAAGGGCAGAAATTGGCAGTATGTATGTATGTATATATATATATATATACAATTGAGAATATATGTATATATATATTTATATAAAATATATATACAATATTTTGTTTGACTCCAGAGGGTAGAACCCAGAATAGAAACAAATACATATATATTTGTCTATTGGCAGCTTTGCCTGGCTTCAACTCCAAAGAATGCCTTAGAGTCTCCTATCCTTTGGAGTTTGCACAACCCCTACCTGCTTTCCAGTTTCCTTTTGTGTGTTCTCATTCCTCATTAGATTGCAAGCTCCTTGAGGGAGCAATGAGCTTTCTTTTCTGATTTATACCTTCAGAGCTTAGCACAGTATCAGACACATAGCATCATAGTATATGTTTACTGAGTTGAATCAAATGAGATAAACTCAAAAGAAAAGTTCAGGCAAAGTGCACAGTAATATTTTGAGAAAGAGGGATATTTTAATAGGATTTAAATAGATTTAAATAGGACAAAATGTACAAATGCATGGGGATGAGAAATGAGTGCAATAGAATGCAATAGAAAGAAGACACAATTTGGGTAGTAATGGAGTAAATGACAGGAAGTAGCATGAAGTAAGCTCATGACAAATGTCATATGTGGATTCTGTAGGAAGCCACAGAAGGGCGTTTGTTTGTTTTAAGTAAAGGAGTAAAGTGATTATAGTAATGCATTAGGAAACTTACTTGGTCAGTGCTGTGGAAGAGTGATTAAACTTGAGGTGGACAGATGCATTAGAAGGATAATGGAATATTTGGAGGGAGAAGCAAGGATTTGAATGTGAAGAATAACAGCCCTTGAAAGCAGAGATTGTTTTTCTTTTGTCTTAGAATATTCAGTCTAGCATATAGAGGGGCTTAATAAATGCTTGGTGGCAGATTGATTGAGGTGGTGGGAATGAAGAGATAAGGCAGATACAAAAGAAATGATGAGACTTCACAATTGCTAGGGTGAGAGAGTTAAAAAAAATGATTCCAGAGCTAGATAAATGGAAAGATGGTTAAAGATATGGACAAAAGTAGTGAAATTAATTATGAGGGAAAGTGATATGTTAATTTTTGTTGTACAGTTGTTTTTCAGTTGTGTCCCATTCTTTGTGGACCCATTTGGAGTTTTCTCAGCAAAATTCTTGGAATGGCTTATTATTTCCTTGTCCAGGTCATTTTACAGACGAGGAAACTGAGGCAAATAGGGTTAAGTGACTTGTTCAAGTTTACGCAGTTAGTAAATATCCGAGGCCAGAGTTGTACTCAGGATAATGAGTCTTCCCAATTCCAGGCCTGACACTCTATCCACTGCTCCATCTAGCTGCCTCATTGAGCTCACAGAATCATAAAATTAGAAGGAACTTCAGAGATCATCTAGTCTGGCCTATATCTGGGACATACCCTTCCAAAACCTCTTTGTCAAGTGGTCATGCAGCCTTCAATTGAAGGCTTTTGGTGATGGAAAATCAATGACCTTCTATGCATGTTCAATCCATTTCATTTTTGGCCAGCTTTGAAATTTAGTAATTCCCCCTCACATTGATCTGAAACTGGTCTTTCTACAACTGCCCATTACTTCTATTTTTTCTGATCCTTTTTGTTTTTTAACATGTGAAACCTCCAAATACTTAAAAACTATTATCACTTTTCTTCTCTCCACTCACCCTCAAGTCTCTTTTCCCAAGATAATCATTGCTATCTCTTTAAATTGACTTCTCCCTTCTCCTTGATGTGGAGGAGGGGGGAGCTTCACAACTTCCCAGAGTTTCAGGTTCTTCACTTGTAAAATGAGGGTGTCTGACTCAATGGCTTTCCAGGCCCTGCCCTTGCCCTATGATCCCAACATTCTTCTAAGATCTTTTTCTAATCATCCTGGTTATTCTCTTTTGGGTAATATTATTTGCAGAACTGAATACAAAATTATGAATAGAGGCTAACTGGAGCGGAGTAGGTTGGGATTATTGAGGTCCTACTTCTGTACACTGTGGGCTTATTAATTTAACCTAGGAACTCATTAATTCCTTTTTTGGGGATGTACCACATTAATGATGAGTCTGGGGTCCAAATGGAGCTCCTCAACCAAGTGAGATTTGGGGTTCAATAGCAATTCACTTGTGAAGAATTCAGAATGGCTTTCTCATTGCCAAAAGGCACTTTTATTTATGAGAAGAGGTTACAGACAAAATGAAGAGGCAAAATAGGCACAATGAGTGGTAAATATGAAATAGATTTGGGAGAGCAAATAATTAGCAGGGAAAGGGTTTTTGACAATTAATGGAAAAGTCAAGTTCCCCAGTGGAACTTACAATTAGCCAGGAGAAAGGGATGTGAGAGTATGCCATTGACTGCCAGGCTAAAATAGAGGCCTTTAACACCCTAAAAAATTTAGTTAGCTATAACAGGGGAAAAGACATATGAGGAATGGGGGAGTGGGTAAGAAGAAAGTCACAATGAGGCAGGGGGGAGGGGAAAAAGGAGAAAAACATCAGGAGGCAGACAGAATATGGTGGCAGGTTAATCCCAATAGGGATTCAACAAAGATGGTAAAGCCCCTGTCTAGATTTATAGGGGACATTTAACCTTGAGGGTTTGACATTACAACTTGGCTTTCTGATTGTATACAGTAAGATGGGGGGTTTCCCAAGACTTCCACAGGGATGGGACTGTAAGGCTGAGCTGATCCCCATCAGTGCCCTTCCCTGCTTGCCTCAGGGAATAATAATCTGATCAGTAGTTCAGGCTTTCCTCTGCTGACCCCACTGAGTTACTCAGGAGCTCATTATTAACTCCACTGCTAACTATGTAGTTTTATTTCACAAATAATTCCTTAAATCTCAGTGTAGAGCTTGGTGATGTTCAGAACAGTGCAGCCAGGTGGAAAATGAAAAGATGGATGCTTTGGGATCCCTCCTATTTAAATGGAGGGAGCTCTCTGGGTTCTCTATACCCTCTCTAGTCAGAGGGGAGAGGGAATTGAGGAAGTATGAGTTTCAGAGTTGATGTGATCTTATTGGATGGTGAGTTTCAGGAGATCATGATGAAGTCTAGGAGACTAATCTGGTGGGAAATGATGATGTCCCCCCTTTTTAATCTCTTTCTTTACTTTGACTCTTTTATGAAACAATTTCTGGAACTGACATCTCCCATTTCACTTAGCCTTTTTTTCCTCATATTCTTCCCCACTCTCAACCCCTTTCTCTGAACAAGGAACATAAGGGGGCTTTGTAATTCCTTAGTTATATAGGTCACATTGCCTTCATGCCACCTAAACAAGGTCTTTGTCTACAAAATCTTCTGAGTGATTGAAGTGATCTTTTCATGCAGAATTCTTGGCTGAGACATTTAGCAGAGCCAAACCATTTTTTCTTGTAACTCTTCATTGGCCAAGCCTTTCTATATCACTCTGCTCCCTCTAGAAATGGCACACTAGTCACAGAGTATCAAATTCAATACCACATTCAAATACCATCATTAATTAGTGTACACATTCAAATATTGCCATTAATTAGTGAACAGATTTGAATATGGCCATTCATTAGTGAAAAGTGCAACATATGTCTTCTATGATTTTTTACTGGCCTCTAATCTGCATGACCCTCTCATTTACAATCTGCAGCAAGGCACTCAACTCTGGGAAAGATTATTACATTATGTCAGTAAAAATGTGGAACCTAAACCAGATGCCAGTTGAAGCCCAATTTGTCCCTTATGCATGTGGACATCCTTATGCTGTTTAAAAGAGCAGGGCATATGGGAAGGAGAGAGGGAAAGCTTCTATTGAGCACATGGGCACAGAATCACTACCTATGCAGTCCAGTATACTTTGTAACTCCACACTATGCAGACTGGAAGGAGAACCAGAGTTAGATTGGGAGCAAAGCTTAAGTAGCAGTGATGTGAAATTTTTTCCTTGGGGGGGTTATACTTTGAAGTCATAATTATAAATGATTTAGTAATCAATCAAATTAAGAAGCATTTATTAAGCTTCTGTAATGTGCCATTACCAAGTGTCTTACAGGGGGCACACAGTTCATGACATTATAGTGAGCAAAGTATAGCCAAAGGCAGAATATCATTTATCTTAAGGTATGTTTGCCAAAAGTATGTATATGAAATGGTCTTGAAATCAGTTAACCTGGAGGGGAAAGCATTACTATAGAGGAAAGTGATTAATGAGGTTAAAAATAAATGAATGAGCCAATTTAAGCAATAATTAAAATACTGATGGTGACAAAGAATGAAATTTCAGTGAATGGCCCTTGGTCCTGTTGTGCTCAATTTTCTTTTTTTCTTTTCTTTTCTTTTCTTTTTTTTTTTTTTTTAAATCAATGACTTGCACAGATATCATGTTTCTCAAATCTTCAGATGACACAAAGCTGAGGGAGCTTCCTAAGAAACCAGACATACAATTCAGGATTCAGAAAGTTCTTAGTAGATTAGAACTACTCCCTTCTCACCAATCCTTTGTCCAGGTGAGATTATGCTTTGAGGACTTTCAGGTAACAGAATTCTTATTATGGAAATCTTCTGGTCTGAAGGGCAAATGCCTCATAGAATCCATTATAAAAAGTGGCCCAGTCACACTTCACATTGCTCCTTGGCCATCTTTTTGTCAGCTGCCTTATCTTTACACTAGAGACCATTCTATTAAGACTTAACTCTTTCAGGTCCAGACTTTTTGCTTTGGGGCTCTGGTGATATAGTTGGTCCATGTCTCACAGGACTTACTATACAGCAAATTGAAACCAGACATCTTAATTTCCCTCTACCTTCTCACAAACTGCAATCTGTCACTAGGTGTTTGACCCTCTTTCCCTCCAAACCCACTCCCTTTCCCATTCTTGAACCATAATGAAATCAATATTACCACTACTACTAGATAGTAAGTTTCAGTCTATTCCTATTGAACTTTGCTTGTTGTTGCTGAAACTTCAGACTTCCCTCCCTGGCTACATATACTGCCCTATATGTGTTGTTTCTCTTGATTAGCATGTAACTCTGAGGGAAAGAAAGGTCTTTGCCTCTATCATTGATTAGTAACACAGTGCTTGACAGATAACAAGGGTCCAATAGTGCCTTTTCATGTTTTCTTGGGTTATGTCTAATAAAGCCTAGAGAATATTAGATGAAATTTAATAAAGATAAACAATCACTTGTCTAAGTATAGGGTGGAGGAGGTGTGGCTAAGCAACATTTCATGTGAAAAATATCTGAAATTTTAGTGAATTAAAATCTACAGAGTATTTATAGGATGATAAGTCTCCAATGCTAATGGGATTCTAGTCTACCGTAAGGATACAGAAGGAGGCAAGAAAAAAAAATCCCATTTTTGGGTCCGTCTATACCTGGAGGTCTGGTCTCAATTTTGGGCCCTAGGCAAGATATTGGTAAGGTGGAGACTATACAGATGATGGAAATGCCAAGAAAACTGGTGATGGGTGCTTGGAGAAGAGTCATAAATATAGATAGAGTCATAAATATAGACTTGGAAGGGACATCAAAGGCCATATAATTCAAAGTTCTCATTTTACAAATATGTAAACTTGTGAAGTATTTCAACATTATTAACATGTAGTGGACTTCCTGCTATCTAGGGGAGGGGAGGGGACTGGGGGTAAAATTTGTAATGGAAAGCTTTGTAAAGATCAATGCTGGGGAACTACCCATATATATGTTATACAAATAAAAAGCTTTAATAAAAAAACCCCAAAACCAAAAATAAACCCCCCCCAAAAAAACAAAAACATGTGTAAACTGAAGCCCAGGGAATTTTAAAATGACAATCAAAATGAGGGTTTTTTGGGGGGAGAGGGCCAGGGAATGGGAAGTTATAATTGTCTTCAAGGATTTGAAGGGTTGTCATGTGGAAAAGGAAATAGATTTCAGCAGAGCATGGTAGGGATATGACTTAAGACAGAATCATACTTTGGGATCTTAACCAGAGGACAGCACTGTGACAGATCTTTGACAGCTTGCCAGTTGCAGGTGTTATTTGTATACCAATTAAGAGGAACTGAATTAATGAAGAATTATGCACTGGAGAGAACAGAGTCTAATCAAACCAAAGGGCAATAGATTTAAAGTATTTACTTAAAAAAATTTAACAGGGGGAATCCATTACAGATCAACTTTACAAAGGATAGCTAAGAGTAGCTATTGCTATTGTCTGAAACTTTTATTATTATTATTATTATTATTGGCTGATTCAGAGATAGTTATCAAAGAAACTATCTCTAGATTGAGAATTTTCTGACTATGTGAAGATGCCAGATGTTATCTTAGCCTGAGTTCAAATCTAATCTCAGATATTTACTCTTTGTGTGATTTTGGGCAAGTCATGTAAACCTCAGTTTTGTCTCTGTATCCTCGTCTAGTAAATAGAGATAATATAATAATAATTTTCTTTTTTTCCCCTTCCTTCCTCCTTCCCTTCTTCCCTTCATTCTTCCTTCCTTCTTTCCTTCCTTTATTAATTTAACTGCCTCCTTTGCACACTCCTCAACAAAACCCTTTCATCTTTGACACTTATTATCTTTTCAATTCCATTACTAACAGAGTAGGATATAATAGAACTTTGGTATTTGCCTTTAACTTGTTTATAATCCTGTTAGAAAAATTGTGCCCATCTTGATCTGCATGGCTGTGTGAGAAGGAATTGTTGGGTTAGGAAAAATTTGTGAGGATTAAAGAAAGCAACTTAGAACTGCTCAAAGAGAGTATTATACTGTATCTTTCTGCCACACACTGAGTTATTTGTTAAAAGAAAGCCAGGAAATAAGAGTGGTGTTAGGTTATCTCCAACTTTCAGCATGATGCTCCATGTCTGATTTACCTGCCTATTTCCTTTGTCAAACCTTGTACTGAGGACAGATAGATTCAAGCCCATTAATCACAAAGAGCATGTAGACCATAAATCAGAATGGTCTGCCCAGGAAATAACTGTTTCTTAGTTCTGTAATTCTAGTCATGATTTAACAAAAAAATTATACAGGAACTGTTATAAATGTACATAACAGTAGAAATTTGTGATTTCTTAGCATATTAATTTTGACATGTTATTCCTGTAGCCTTCTTAGTTAACTAGTCATTATTACTGTTTTTCTTTAAGACAGCTGCTACCACATAAGGAAACTCAACTTAGAGAAATTTTCTTACATGATTATACTGGGAAGCCTTAGGCATGTGGGATTTAGCTGTAGAACTTTCATTCATAGCTTACGGTTAAATACTGTGGAACTCAGATAAAGCTAAAACCTTACTCTGCCAGACCATGAATGTGAACACTTCTGTGCTGGAAATTCAATTTTCAAAAATGGGACTTAACTTGAATCCTTAAAGTTGCAATATATGTTATAAATGAAAAAGAATCAAACTATAAATTTTGAGCACCTACTCTGTCCAAGACATGCATATTCTGAAGACCATGAGTTGCTTAGTCACCAGGACTTGGCATTTTCATATTTCTTGCAAGTACAATCTAAAGCACTTGAATGATTCTGAATCTCTACTTTAACTTTTGTTATTAGTGAATTTTCCAGGTGTAAGTAGATGATAGACTTGACATTTTGACTATTGCAGTGACTATACACAAAAGGGAAAACCCCAAGAATGGCCTCTAGTGTGTTGGATGCATCCTTTTATGGAGTAATTGAAGAAAGACAAGAGAAAAAAGCACAAAGGATGATGAAAGAGTGATAAGTTGTGTATTATGTTGGTGGGAAGACTACCCACAATAAAAAAAATCACGTATGAGGAAAGAAAGATGAAATCTAATAATATCTGGAGAAGTCAGGTCATGGCAACAAGCTTACAATTTATTAGTTATTATGCTTATCACCAGAAATACAAAAAATAGAAAAAAAGCAGAAAAGAGCAAAAAAAGTTTATATTCCTCCAATATCTGTAGTAAACTATAGTCATGCTGTTATATTTTTCAACTGCTTATTGGAATTGTATATCTTTTTATTGCTTCATTATGGTGTGTTTTCTCCATTATACACACCTGATATTTATCTATGGAAAACAGATAATGGTTTAAAACAACTCTCACTTGAAACAACAGTTTTCATGGAGAAGCTGACAGTAACCCTGTCCATCAAACACTAAAGCAATAAGACTTGACAGGATGGGTGTTAGCATAAGATAACATATGCCTTATGGCTATTATGAAGTATGAGGTGAAGTCAGATGCCTTCAGTGACCTCAAAATGTTATCTTATAGTAACACACACCTTAAATGTCTTACTAAATTATAAAATAAAACTCAGGCTTAGCAGCATTCTCCTCCCCCTCCCTACCCTCTGCCCCCACCGCCTTTACCTCCCTGCCGGCCCAGTTTTATTGCTTTGCAGAAGAAATAAGGAACAAGCTAATTAAATGGCAGCTAAAGAGCAAGTCCCTCAACTTTATGTCACATTTCATTTCTGGACGGGTAAGGGTAATAATGGATAGATTGCAGGTAAGTAAAAGGATATGCCATGTGCATTCTTCATTTCTTTGCTAACATTTGTTCTTCCATACCCTAAGAAATGATTCATTAAAGCATTAGGAAACAATGAAATAGAAAGATATCAAGGTTAATTTCAGTGATTCTATCTCATAGAAGGCTGAACAATCCCTATGATAAAAGCAGGTCTCATTTTTAATCAAATTCTGTCTGATTTTTGGATTATAAAAGTTAGATTGCTTTAAAACGAATGGAACTTAGGCCCATGACCAAATATGCATTTAAAGAATGTTTGTCTGGGGAGAACTCTTTGTTCTCTATAACCCTAGTTCTACCCGAGACTCTGAGACTGATTACGGTCTTCAAAACCAAGACTAAAAACTACAGCATACTTCAATTATTTGCCTAGTTTTGTTGCAATATTAAGAAATACACTATGAATCAATGAGCATTTTTGATATTAAGGTACCTAACATTAAGTACAACAAACATCATCACTGCTCATGATCTTAGCCACCTGCTACAAACAATTTTGTTGAATTGTTGTCTCAGAGTTGCCCCCTTAGATCAGCAAATTCTACCAATTCTCTCTCAAAGGGATGAACATGCTGTCTTCTGATTCCATTACAGTGTCTTTATTCACCTGTATTTAGAAAGAATTTTCAAAAGCAAACAGGCATCCCTCAATAGCATTTATGAAAAGCTTACTATGTGCCAGAAATAACAAGAAGCACTGAAGCTAAAATGATAAAAATGAAACAGTACCTGTTCTCAAGAAGTTTACATTCTAATAGAGTGAGACAATGTATACCTAAAAGGATAATATATGTATGTATATATGAAATACATATACATATATAACACACATATGTAAATGCAATGTAGTTTTGGGAGGGAGGACACTAGTTGTTGGGGAATCAGGAAAAGTTACATGTAGAAGGTAGTATTTAAATTGGCCCAAAGGAAACCAGAAGTTCTAATAAATCAAGGTGAGGAGGAAAATCATTCCAAGAATGGGGGAAAACAAATACAAAGGCATGGGAAGAAGATGCAAAATAGCACTATGGTTGGATCGTAGAATGTGTAGAATGGAGTAATGAATCAGAGGGCTAGAAACATAGGAGGGAGTCAGGTTGTGAAGACTGTTCTAATCTAGAAGTGATAGTTACTGCAGTTTATGGAGTAAGATTCCATGATAAAACTTGAGTTTTAGGAAAATCACTTACTTAATTATGTGGAGATTAAATGAGATTATAGTTTGAGAGAGAGATACCAAATAGGAAACTTGGATAACCCAGGGAAGAGGCGATGAGGACCTGAACTAGAGTGGATTAGGTGTGAGTGATGAGGAGAGGATGTATTCAAGAGATAGAAATGACAAAATTTGGCAACTGATTACATGTGTGGGGTGAATGAACCCGGAGAATTAAGGATGGTACCAACATCATAAGTCTGAGTCACTAGAATCATTATGAGAGATGACCTATAGTGATGATATTCAAGGGGAGTGTGTGATCGAGACTATTAAATGCTAACAAGAGGAGAAAAAAGAAGATACTCAAGAAGAGGCAACAGATTGAGCCTTAAGAATGTTTGCTGCATTATTCATGACAAAAATGATCTGAGCCAATGGAATAGCTTTTATGAAGAAAGCTCTTTACCTAAGAGCTGAAACATTTAACATAATTATGTCAATGAAATAGTCAAGAAAGGCACACTTCCCACCTGCTCTGCTGCTAAGGAAGAATAGATATCCTTACTCAAAGATATCAGATCTCTCAAAACACTGAAAAGACAGTTTAAGTTATTTATATTGGAAAATAAGATTTTTACAGGATGCTGTGAAATCACCTTTCTGACCCTTGGCAAACAGCAGAGATTCTCATCTTTCTGACATGGTTTGGGATAGAATTGTCAAAGGTAGGAGAATGAATGTATTAAACAAACTTGTGATCCCTTCTTGTCCTCAGGTTCCATTATTCAAATACTGACTCATCCCACAAAATCTTTTCAGACTTGTATTTTATTAAAGAATAAGAACAGGTTTTATAGAGTAAAATAAGCCAAGTCATACTAGACCAAGTTGTTATTTCATAGAAAAAAAAGCTAATTGTTGCTCATAGGATCCTATGCTTTTTCCAGCCCCACTTCCCTTTCGCCCAAATTACTGCTAATGTAGGGCAACTGGAATTGCCACCAAATTAATTTATATAGTAATAGCTCTGCTTCATTCAGTGTGATGATGAAATGCACTGATGAAATCACAGGTTGGATTCCTTCCATTTCTCTCTGCCCCATTCACCGACAGCATGCACGCCCCACCAAAAAAAGCTTAGTTTTACTGGCAAAGCTGTAGAGGCTGTAAAAGTGTCTAAAGCACTTAAATATCTGCTTCTCAACACCTCTCACGTTCAGTACATTTTTCTGATTTGGGCAATTTAGAATGTGGCATTGAAGGATTCAGGAAAGAATTCATCAGTAAGTCTATACCTGCTACTTCCAAAGGGATAAGAAGTTGAGCTGCTACCTGAGAAATAGCCTTCACTTTTCTAGAGGAGGAATGTTCTGCTAGTTTCCAAAATCCATAAAGAAGCCCATTTGACACATGATTAGCTTCAGGAACAAGCCCTTTCCATCCCCAGAAGACTGCCTATAATCCATAGAGAAGGAAAGCTGTTCATTTCACTTATGAAACTTCTCCCTGATGCTCTTCTCATGTCATTTGGAGATATACTTGTTCTACCTTTTCCCCGACTTGTCTGAAAGAGATATACATCTGAAAGTGTATTTAACATGATTGTTACATTTACTATTAAATCTTCCCATTTGAAATCTAATTTTCCTATTTTGGTATCTTTCAGAGCAAGTTCATGCTCTATGAAAATATAAATTAAAGATACCCTTGACCCATTTTAGCTATTTCATTCAAATTCATAAACACTTAAAATGGGTGGTTACCAAATTTTTTCCTTTTGGGTAAGATATCCGCCCAATATTTACAAGTCATTTTAGCACTTAAATCACTACAATTTGATGGAAAAGTCCTTACTTGTTATTTTTGAGAGAAAAAAATTATGTCCCAAAGTGTGATTTACAGCATCCGCAATAACATTTCAGATGCAATGCCTTATGTAATGACAAAATGATTTTTAGGCTTTGTTTAGCCCAATTTAACCACATTTTAGTCTGCAAGCTTTCAAGTGGTTTTCAATAAGCTTATCTTAAGTCTCTCTTCCTTTTCATAATCTCCATTGAACTCAGGCAAAATTGTTTCTTCTTCTCTTCCCATGTGTAGTGATTGACAAATCTGTCAAAGGTAAGTAGAAACCTGCTTCTGTCAATTTCAGTCTCATTGACAAGCTGATTCACAATGGCATTAGCAAAATCCAAAAGGGGCAATTCTATAATTATTTTTGAGAGGTAGGGTATCATATTGGTTACAGGGCTAGCCTGGAAGGATCGAGGGCCAGCCTGGGAATTAGAAAGAAATGAGTAAAGGTCCTGTCTCTGACAAATACTCGATAAATTACTGTGGGCAAACAGCTCAGCTTCTCAGAACTATGGGCAACTCTCTATGACCACAAATTATAGAGGATATACTACATGGAAGAGTAAAAAAACATGAGATTTGGAATCAGAAATCCTTTGTTCAAATCCTGGCTCTTCCATTTATTGTCAGTGTAAGCTTTAGATTTCTCAACTATAAAAGGAGCCTGCTGAAGTAGATAATCACTTAGATCCCCTCTTCTTCTAAACTTATGACCCAATGATTTGCAGTAGTGAAAGTAATTTATATAATAATGACATCATAGATCTAGACCTCTCTGAGGAACTAAGTGAGACCATGGCTAGAATGCTGGATTTGCAGTAAGAAAGACCTGAGTTCAAGTCTGCACTCAGATACTTAGTTGTGTGACCCTGAGCAAGCACTTCAGTTTTGTCTGCTTTGGTTTCCTCAACTATAATTTGGGGATAATAATAGAACCTACTTCCCAGGGTTGTTGTGAGGATCAAATGAAATATTTGTAAAGCAATGAGCATAGCATTTGGCACATAGTGAATATTTCATAAAAATTTGATTCTCTTCTATCTTTCTTTTTATTCTCCCCCCAATGGTTCCAAGATGATAGAGAATGATGGTAGTATAATCATAATAATATCTGAGAAAGAATGAAATGTGAATAGGATTAAGGAAGATATATAGTCCATGCTTTGCAAAACATAGTTTTTAAGAGTTCCAGTTGCTCAAACCACTATTTTAATTGGATATCATAATGGCAATAGGTACAATATTAGACAAACTTCTTTTCCTAATTTTCTGTTGCTCCTGCTCCAAAGTACTAGGTATAAACAAAGCACTTGAATTAAACTTCAAACATTTTTCATTATCCATACTGAAATATCATTGAGTTCATTGAGAGTATGTGTTAAAGTAAAATTCAAAGGGCAATGACATCTCTGCCTGAAAAATCTGAGATTTAATATGGCCAAATGATGTATCTACAAGAGTCTCAGTAAAGTATTATTTAATTTGTTTAATCTCAATGATTTATAATTGGATTTTAAAGTTTATAAGATTAAAATTATATTCTCAGAAATATATAAAATAAAACATACTAAACATTATTATAAACATGTCACATTTTTACTTTGAGCATATTCAAAACATACTCATAGATTTCCTTTAAAATGGACAAAATATTTAGGTTTCCTAGATTAAAGGTCTGAAATTATTTAGGGTGGACTGATAAAGAGGAAAATTAGAATTGCAATATTAAATTAGTCCAACTTCTTCTGACTCTAAGCCTTGATATTTGCTGAATCATAGAATCATAGATCTAGACACAGAAGGGAAATGATTTTACCTTTATTCAGTGATAGTCTGATTGAAGTTGGATAACATATAAATTTGTAATACATCCAGTTGGCAGCTTAGCTTAGAGTCTTACTAGCTTTGTGACCTTATGCAAATCACTTAATCCTGTTTGCTTGAGTCCCTCAAATGTAAAAGTGAGCCTGAGAAGGAAATGGCAAACCACTCCAGTGTCTTTGCCAAGAAAACCCCAAAATGGGCAGAGAAGATTCTGGGAAAATGGCAGAGTAGGTCAATAAATTTAAAGCTCTCCAGATTTCCTCCACAAACAGAACAAATTTGTGCCTCAGGGTGAACACAGACTGGTGAAAAAATCAAGAAGATTGAGGCAAAAGAGAGGTCCTCCTGTACCACCCAAGAAGACCCAAAGAAAGCCCCCAATTTGGGGATTAATTAGTATGAAGTGCAAACACCTCCAGGCTAGCTCTGCAGAAATATCAAGTGGGGAGCCCTGGGGCTAGCTGGGTATGTCTGAAGCCTCAGCAGGAACCACAGAAACTTTCACCTCCCCAACTGTGTGTGGAGTTGGTGGTTCCTTGAGGGAACCTGGCTGATCAAGAATGCCAGGTCCAGATGTGCTGCAGTGTGTTGCTAGGTGAGAAGGAACCAGCCTAGTTGGGGAGTGCAGAGGCAATGGGGCAGTGATGCTGCTGGCTGCAGGTACTTCCAGGAGGGTAAAGCTCTTGGAATGGGGCTCCAAGTCAGAGGGGAGAGCTGAACAGATCAAGAAGAGAAAATATAAAAATAATTGGACTGCCTGAAAGCTGTGGCCAAAAAAAAGAACCTTGACATGATAATGCAAGAAATAATACAAGAAGATTGTCCTGGAATGATAAAACATGAGGTGAAAGTAGAAATAGAAAAAAAAATCCATTGATCACGACCTGAAAGAGATCCTTTGTGGAAAACACATAGGAATAATATCATCAAATTTGGAAACCCCCAGATCAAAGAGAAAATTTTGCAAGAAACAAGAAAAAAATAATTCAAATATACTGGAGCTACAGTTAGTTGTACAGGATTTATCAGTAACCATAGGTCCTGGAATTATATCTATCATTAATCAAAAAAACTAGGTCTGTAGCCAAAAATATCATATCCAGCAAAATTATCCATAATATAAAAAAAATGGACATTCAATGAACTTGCAGATTTTCAGGCCTTTCTATCAACCAAATCTGAACTCAATAGAAAATTTAACATATAAAAGCTACTATCAGAGATTAATTTGAAGGACAAATTAGACAAATTCTTTATGTTTTTTACATGGAAAGTACTTTACTATGTTTTTAAGACTGACATGTGCAATAGGGTAGCTCAAAAGAAAGATTGGGGCAGAGTTAAGATAATTATGTTTTACAAATGAGGTGCAGAGGAAGAATAGACACAAATGGGGGGGGAAGAGTTTATAGTTCTGAAAACCTACTCACATTGGGAATAGGTTAAATAGGCAACACTACATATATACCATGAAGGTTATAGTACCCTCCAAAATCTATTTTGGAAATAAGGGAGGGATGGGCGCAAGGGGAAATAAAAACTGGAGGAAGAAGATAAGGGAGGAATCCATGGGTGAGGGGAGGTTAAGTAATGGCAAGGCAAGTTAAAGAGTAGAATTAAAGCAAAGAGTTAGCAGGAATAGGAGAGATATGTGTGTGTGTATATATGTGTGTATAAATATATCTATATATGTATATATAAATATATACTTGTTTAATTATAGCCTATTTGGGGGAAGTGGAGGGGATTAAAGAGGAAATAAAGAAGAAAGTGAAAAAGGTATGCAGAGGGCAGCTAGTTGGTGCAGTGGATGGAATACCAGCCCTGAATTCCAGAGGATCTGAGTTCAAATGTGACCTCAGACACTCAACACTTCCTGGCTCTGTGATTCTGGGCAAGTCACTTAACCCCAATTGCCTGAGGGGGGAAAATGTATGCAGCAGAAAATAAAAGAACAACCTAAAAGGAAGTAAAGAAAAGATGGAAATTCATGAATATAATTTCTTCTACTATTATATATCTTTTCTTGAACTGGTAATTAATGTTATATATTTTGAATCTTCCCTGATGTTCTGCTGGGCACATGACAGTGTTTTGTTTTGTTTTGTTTTAATTTGATGAGTATTCCTTTTCTGTTTTTCTTATTCTGTTTTTCATAGAATAAATATTTTAAAAAAGAAAAAAAACCTTGAAATGAGGTTACAAAGAGACATGACTAAAATGACTGATCCACAACTACCACCAGTTTTCTTCAATTAAGAAAGGAAAAGCTGGATGGTAGGAATAATCTAGAGTTAAATGTTGGCATAACATGAGACATGATGGATTTACATTTCTCCCTCTATACATTGTCTCCCCACCTTAATTTACCAATATGTACCAAATATTTCATTGTTGATTTCTTGGTTACATACTTGGAGGAGAATTGACTACCATCATTCAAGCATTTTTTTTTTTGGACAAGAAATCTCAGTCTATTAGACAATTATCCTTTTTCCTTCTTGCCAGTTTACAGCAATGATCACAGCCTTTCTGTTTTCCTAATAGCCTTGTGGCATCCAGCTGAGGACTTTAAACTATAATTACCAAATGGCAGATTCTGAGCCTTAGCAGCTTTCTATTGCTAATAAAATGGACTGATGTGGGAAGCAGCCTAATCTTTGGAGGGATAGTTTAAAAAATTAAAGTTAGACCCTTGCAAATTCCATATTGAAAATAGCTGTCGGCTTAAGAGAAAATTGTGGGGGTGTTTTTAGATTTTCAGAGAGCCAACCTGACTATGTGATAAGAAAAAAAAAGTCCAATCAAAACCTACCATTTTCCAATCAAAACCAAAATGTAGAATAATGATGTAAACCTGCATTTAGAATCCAGCTTCTAATCCCATTCCTTTCCCCAGTTCTGTTTTAAACTGTATGATCTTTGGTTTCAATTTCAAAAGTTTTCAAGCCCTCTTCAAGGGCTCTTTGCCCTTTCTTCCCTTCCATTACTAGGGTTCATACAATTTTCTCAGATCAATAGGATTGCTATACATCTATATAAATCTGAGTAGCAGATCCATTCTCATAAAGTTCACCCTGTCTTGCTTTTCAGGAGAGAAGCAGAATGGAAAAGTATTTCAGGGAATATTTGAAACAGGGAGATTAATTTTTCTCTTCTTTGTCTACAAGTAAAAATAGTGAGCCAGGTATCAACAACCATTTTAAGTTCCTGAGCCAGGATGCAAAGGAGAGTGGGTAGAGGATGTGGAGGGACATTTGTCAACCTTCTGGTGAGAGCATGTTGTGGCTCAAAGGGGTTCCCTACTGTCCCCCTACTGCCTAAGCAGAGGTAGGTAAGACAGCTCCAGTCATCACAGAAGAGATAATGGCAAGAGGCCAAGGGATCTACTTTGAGACCTGGGAGTTTGGCAGCAAGTTGGATAAACTGAGAGAATTCACAAAGAAATGCATCTGGCTTTAGGGAAAGGTAGATTAGTCAAGTGACAGACAAAAGCTAGGATGTGAGTTCTGCTGTGTCACTTTTTGGCAAGGGATGAGGGTAAAAGAGGCAGTGGAATGAGTCTTTGAGTTTGTAATCAGTCAGACAACATTGGTCTGAATCCTGCGGTTTTAAGTAATTCATTGAACTTCCTAAGACTTCCAGGATCACAAATTTAGAGCTGGAAGGTATCTTAAGAAGCTATTTATTTCAATTTTTTCTGTTACAGATGAGGATGCTGAAGCTTGGAAAAGTCACTTATCCATGGTCATACATGGCAATCTCTCCGGCTCTTACCACTTAATTCAATCAGATGGAGTGCCTTGCTTCCTTTTTAGCCCTAGTAAGCACCACAGGCCTTTGAGAGGTAGAAACAAATCTCCAGAGACAAGAGATTATACTTCAGAGTTTCATTGTAACATGTGTTCTTGTGTGGTCTTTTCTGATTCCCATAGCAGCTGGCTCCCCAGATTATCTTGTATTTATTTTGTACTTACATGTTTATATCATATTTCCTCCCATAATGTAGGAAGAAACATATGTAAATATTTTATGCATCTTACAAATATATTTGCATGTAAATAAAAATATATGTAAGCTATGAGGGCAAGGGTTTGATTTATACCTTTGTATATTCATTACCTAGCACAAGGTGAGCATTTAGTAAAAGCTTGTTTTTTGGTTGATTTATATGTTTTGGATTTCTAGGCAAACTTTGAGTTGGGATGAGAAGAAGACAGGGTAGCTAGAGAATGTGTGTAGAATTCATATGAACACATTTGCTTACCGTATTGATGACCTGCCTGGAATCATGTTGTGCATATTAATTATATGAGTAATTGACAGTCACTGAAGTTTCTTGAATAGGTAATTGATGAGGTCAGACTTGCACTTTAGAAATACCAATTTGGCAGCTAGGCAGAATAGGTCAGAAAGGGAAGAATTTGAGAGCAAAAATAACAATTAGTAAACTATTTGAAGGCAACATAGTGGGTAGAGTGCTGGAATTTGAAATGGGGAGATTTAAGTTCAAATCCTGCCTCAGACTTATACTAGCTATATGATCCTGGACAAGACAGTTGACCTCTATCAGCCAGTTTCCTCATCTGTAAAATGAAAATAAGAACAGCACCAACCTCATAGGGGTATTATAAGGAATAACAGAGAAATCTTCAAACTCTGTATAATAGTTATAATAGTAGTAGCAGTAATAACTAACACTTATATAGAGTTTACCATGTGCCAGACATTGTGCTTCTACAAATATTAATTATTATTATTAGTCTAAATGAGAGATAAAAAGGGGATACATTAGGATGATGTCCATGTGAGTGAAAGTACTTCTGTAATAATATACTCTCTTCTGAGATGAATTGCTCAGTTTGTGATAATTTTGCCTAATATATTGTTCCTCTGATCCAACCTCTCTGGAGCTAAATGATGGATTTAGCTATTTTTAGTTTAGTTTAGTTTTGTTTTACTTACCTTCCTTAAGGTTCATCAATGAGTTGAAATGATCATTACATTTGGGATTCTCTTACCAAATGAAACCTCGTTTCAGTTTTATCTGCAGAGTTGTTTCTCTTCTTGATGAACACTGTATATAATACCCACGATCTTAAAAAAATGATGAAATTTTCCAGTTCCTGACTTGTATAGGTTATGTAATTTGGAAGACATGAGTTTTTTTTCTTAAGAGGTTTACAATCTAGGAAAAGAGTCAGTCTTTCTGATGTCAAATAGAAGGAAAGGAATATTATCATGTCTTGTGGGTTTTGAAAAAGGTTAGTATGAGGAAGCAGAGGGCACTAGGGAAAGTACTACTTGATGGGAACTAATTATGATATCTGACATTTATATGGAGTTTGAAAATTTATAAAGTGTGTTAAATTAAAATGTCTTATTTGAGCTTAACTTTTTTTCTCTTATTGTGATAGCTAATATTTCTTTTTCTTTTTATGTATACATATTTATACAATTATTGTTCTGCACAAGAAAAATCAGATCAAAAAGGGAAAAAATGAAAAAAAATACAAGCAAACAACAACAAAAAGAGTGAAAAAGATCCATCCTCAGTTTCCACAGTCCTCTCTCTGGGTGTAGATGACTCTCTTCATCACAAGATCATTGGAACTGACCTCAATTATCTCATTGTTGGAAAGAGCCACGTCCATCAGAATTGATCATTAATATTGCTGTTTCCGTGTACAATGATCTCCTGGTTCTACTCATTTCACTTAGCATCAGTTCGTGTAAGTCTCTCCAGGCCTCTCTGAAATTAGCTTGGATAGCTATTATTTTTAGTATAATATTGAATAATAGTAGTGATGATGAGCTTCTTTGTTTCATCCTGATCTTACTGGGAAGGTTTCTAACTTATCCCCATTACAAAAAATGCTTGCTGACGGTTTTAGATACTTTATTATTTTAAGGAATAATCTCTTTATTCCCATGCTTCCTAACACAACTTCTGAAGCATAGCTATTATTGTTCCCATTTTACAGATAAGACCACATACTTAGGGAGGCTCAGTGACTTGCCCTTTAAAGATGTTAGAGGTGGAGCACTCCTTGTCAGGATTTGAATGATTTTGAGTTTTGGTGAAATGAGTCACTTAAAACATATCACCCAAAAAACAATGTAGAGTTACCTTGTTAGCACAAGAAATAACTGATCACCAATTGAGAACTATTCAGGAAGAGTGATTTTAAGAAAATCAATAACTGATAAAGAATATCATGCCATACAACCTGAAAAGGAAATGGGAGAGAGTGAGAGCTCACTGACAGTCACTCTATTTAATTACTATCCATCTAATGCCAAAAAAACCCCTAGAGAAATAGTTGTTAAAGTTTTTGGACTCAAGACCCCTTTATGTTATTATCAAGAGTCTCAAAGAACTTCTGCATGTATGGACTATATCTATTCATATTTACTGTATTAAAAATAAAAGCATACATTTCAAAAATGGCAAAAAGATCTATCAACAAATTATAATAAATAACATTTTGATGAAAAAACCACCACTGCATTTTCTAAAACAACAAAAAAAATTAATGATAAGGGTAATATTGTTTTTACTTTTTTATGTGTGTGTGTGGCAAATATCATTAATGTCTAGTTCAAGAGAAAACAGGTTCTCATATCTGTTTTGACAATCATTGTGTTGTGATATATTGTTTTGGATGAGGTATATTAAGAAAATCTGGCCTTACACAGATATGTAGTTAGAAATGAGTAGTATTTTCATAAGCCAAAAACATCTTAGTAATATTGTGAAAGTGGTTTTTGCTCTTGCAGTTCTTCTGAAAGGATCTCAGGGACCATCTCAGAACTGACAGGGGATGGGAAAGCCCCTGACACGTTGGATAGGTTTCCTATGTCGAATTTAAAGTATGGCAAGAGCCAATCACACAGGACAATAAGACATTGATGCTCTAAAATTTGTGCTATTGGAGGACCCAATTATACTGAAAATTACAAACCTATCAAAGAATTGATTAAGAAAATATTTTAGAAATAGCAAGTGTGGAGAAGGTATTGGGAACAAAACAAGCCAGACAGGTAGTTAGGGGATAAAACAGTCCCTTACCATACAGGAATGCTAACAAAAGAGAAGATCACATGATTATTTAAAGCTTTACAAAGAAAAATTTGATATAAATCATGTGTCCTCCTTCATCTTGAATACCTTTCCCTTAAATTGAAACAGAGTAGCATACTTGCCTCCCCCTCAATCAATTTCGTTTTGTAGCTCAATATGTCAATAGTCTAAATCATAATACAAAACACTGCAGTTTTTCCAAGATACTTTTAAGCCCTGGTTTCAATTGTGATGCGAGATTTATTATCCCTATTTTACTGATGAGGCTCCAGGGACACCCTGTCCCAGAGAATCTAGGTACCATGGCTACTGAAATGACTAAAGAGACAAATAGACTATGGCAGAAGTGGAAAGCTTAACAGCATAAAATCTTGATGCTCAGAAAATCTGAACTAGCACCTAAGCAGCTCTCTGGAAATATTAGATGCTTACTTTTTTTCAAGCCTACACAGCACTGAGCAATTCTGGTGAGGCAAGCAGAGGTGATGTTCTGAAGAAATAAAAGAAGGTGTTAAGGGTCATCAGATGCTATATTGTAATGGTGACCCATTCACTCTTAAGGCCCCCTCCCTTTTTTTGGTTTGGTACTTCTTTCTTTTCTTTTTTTTAATTAAAGCCTTTTATTTTCAAAATATATGCACAGATAATTTTGAACATTCACCCCTGCAAAACCTTGTGTTCCAAATTATTTTCTCCTTCTTTTCTACCCCATTCTCTCCCTTAAATGGCAGATAATCCAATATATGTTAAACATGTGAAATTCTTCTATAAATATTTCCACAATATTATGCTTCACAAGAAAAATCAGACCAAAAAGGAAAAAAAATGAGAAAGAAAACAAACAGAAACAAAAAGAGTGAAAATGCTATGTTGGGATCCATGCTCAGTTCTCACAATCCCCTCTCTGGATGCAGGTGGCTCTCTTCATCACAAGATGGATGTGGCTAAGGCCCTTTTTCAATGTTGGTGATGCTATTGTTCCTTATTGTTAGCTATCTGTAGTGTAACTTTAAAGGTGCTACTGAAAGGTATTCCTTGCTCACTTCATAATATGATAAATACATTCAAAAAAATCTTTGTCGTTTGCTACAACACTGCCTTCCTTTCCAAGAAGGATTGAAATTTTTATCATTGCATTCATCCTTTTGTGTTAGACAGCCAAAGGAAGGGCATTGTGTCTTGAAAGGCAGAATTAAAAATAAGCAAATATTTCCTGGAAGCAAAGAGCTGCCAGATCACCCTTTCCCATTAGCACATCACTGTAGATTAGTGTAATTTAGCCTGCTATTTGTTACCTTGGCAGTCATAGAGAGCCTGATTTGGAAAGAATTGGGGGCATAGGTCAGGTATTTCTTTCTCTTTTTCTTTTTAAAATTCACTATTTATTTATTTTAAACTTAAAAAAACTTTTTTGAATTACAAATTCTCTCTCTCCCTCTAGCTTCATACCTGCCCACTAAGGCAAGAAATATATCAAATCTGATACATGTAAAATCATGCAAAACATATTTCAATGTAGTCATATCACAAAAAAGTAAGAAAAAGAAGTTGAGAACATTATACTTCAATTTGTACTCAGTGTTCATCTTTCTGTCTCTTGAAGCGGGTAGCATTTTTTTTTATCATAAGTCCTTCAGAATTATCTTGGATCACTGTATTGATTAGAGGGTTGCTACTGTTGAGTCATTTCAGCTGTGTCTGACTTTTCATGATCCCACTTGGGGTTTTCTTGACAAAGACAATGAAATAATTTGACATCTCCCTCTTTAGTTCATTTTACAGATGAGGAAACGGAGACAGCCAGGGTTAAATGACTTGCCTGGGATCATAGCTAGTAAGTATTTGAGGATAGATTTGAACTCATGAAGATGTCTTCCTAATTCCAAGTCTACTGCTCTATCTACTGAACCATTTTGCTGCCCTTTGATCAGAGTAGCTAAGTATTTTAGAAGTGATACTCATTAAAATATTGCTCTAGCTGTACAAAATGATTTCTTGGTTCTGCTCACTTTGCTTTGCATCAGTTCATATAAGTCTTACTAGATTTTTCTGAAACTATCTCTCATAATTTTTTATAACACAAATAGTATTGCAGTACAATCATATCCCACAATTTGTTCAGCCATTCTTCAGTTGATGGACATCCCCTTACTTTCTAATTCTTTGCCACCATAAAAAAGAGCTGCTATAAATATTTTATAAATATAGATCCTTCCCCCTTTCCTTTTATCTCTTTGGTATATAGACTTAGTTTTGGTAGGTTCGAAAGGCATTCTTAGCTTTATAGTCCTTTGGCATAGTTCCAAATTGATTTCTAAAATAGATCAGACAGATAATTTTCAGTCATGAGTTGGAAGAGAAGACCTGGAGTTTGGGAGGGAATCAGGGAGACTAGGATCACTAATAGATGGTGAAAGATGGCATCTAGCAGGAAGACCCTAGAAAAGAAATGATAAATCCAAGTTTGGGAGAGACTCATCCAATCAACAAGGTTCAGAAGTAGGATGGGATATTACTGATTCCCAAGAGATGTAGCAATGCTTACTTCCTGATCTCTTTCATGGTTAGTTCATTTCCATTCCTCTCCAGCTTATTCCCAAGTTAAGATAAGGATAAATCTACGAGCCTTACTCCATCACATACAATTCACTCATTACTGATTCTGCTAAGAAAAGATAATTTCCTTAAGACCACCAACTCCTAAGGAAATATAATCATAATAATGATGATAGCTAACAAAGAAACAATATAAAGTTTACATAGTGCTTTACAAATATTCTCATTTTTATCCTTATAATGAGAGCTTTGTAATAGAATGTCACAGCTTTCCAAAGGACATGAACAAGTCAAATGAATCCTGAATAAGTGGCTGTTCTTAGATTAGGTATATGAAATTCACATAACAAGAGAAAGAAGGGTGGATCACCCAGCTACAAAAGTGATTTAAAAAAAGCATCACATCACATATTTATCATGTATCTAGTGTTTGCAATATCACTGAACTCTGTGTGTTAGAAAAGTTAAAAAAATATGGTGTTTGCAATGTTGGAACTTAGGAGAAATGATAAGTAATTATACAAATATGATAGAACTAATATTATACTATGCATATGTGGAGAAAGCTTGGCTAGAGCAGAGTATTGTAAGATTTAACTGCAAAGATAGATTGGGTTCTTACTCTATGGGGTATTGAATGCTGGGATTAGGACTTGTGCTATAAGCAAGGAATAGTCTATTCAAGTGTTTTGTGTGGTGGATTGATGAGAGCAGATGTGTATATCTGGAAGATTAATTTTACAGTGGCATGTGGGATGGATTGTAGTACTGGAATATGGGGAGAAGTGACTGAAGATTAAAAAATAATTTAGGAGGCCAATGAATGGTATAGATAAGAAGTAATAGAGATTTAGAATAGGAGTATATTATGGGGAATAACAAAGAAGGGTTAGAAGTGATGGGATGTGGTGACTAGTTTGGGATGAAGAAAAGAAAAGTAAAAGTCTGATTGGGAGAAATGATCATGGCATTAACAAAGGTGGGCATGTCAGGAAAAGGAGAAATTTTTGGGAGAAAGGTGAAGTAAATTTCAGGCATGTTGAAAGTAAGGTGCTGGTAGAAATTACAGATCGGCATTCATTTGGAAATGTGGGAGTTCATGAATCATTTCTTTAACCTGACACAGATCCATAGAATGCTGTAAATCAGATGTATCTTTGAGGATCTCCATATAGGATTTCTCATGATATTTCAGCTGTTATACTAGACTGTTCATGGGCAGAACTGCCATGTCAGCAGTTTTGCCCCTATAGACTTAGAAGATTGACCCACATGGGTGATCTGTCACTACAGTGGGGTAAAAAGGAGTTCAGAGATTCCACAGAACCCAGGGTTGGTAAGATTTCACCAAGTCGGTGGGTAGCCAAAAGCACTGACAACTTCCTTCCAGATTTGAGCAGGGGATTACATGACTTCTTTTGGTTTCTCCCAACTCTAAATGTAGCTGCACATTTAGTGTAGTGGGGTGGGAAGAAGAGAAATAACTCCAGACAAATAATGTCTAATGATCCTACACTTGAAATGAATTCAAAAGTTCAAATTTAAATTAAAAAAGGAAAAATTCATTTCAATAAGCTTTCTATACATAGCATGCCATGCATGAATAACATATTACTTATATCCCTTTTCTCTTCTCAAGAGAGGGAGGTAGAGCTAGGGGGTAGGTCTGAGAGAAATATAGTGAAAAGAGAGAAGCAACACCTGAAATGTGCTTTGAGGGATGCTAATAATTCTGTGAATCAAAGATGAGGAGAGAAGGAATCTCAGACAGAGCCTGAGTCAGCCTATACAAAGATGCTGAGGCAGGTGATGGAGTACCATATATGGGAACTGTAAAATAAGCTGATTTGGCTGGAAGAAAGTGTAAGAGGGGAAAATATAGAGAGAGCGGGGAAAAATATGGGAAAGGATGGAAAGACAAGAGAATAGAGAAAGGGGAAAAGATTAAGAAAAAGGAGAGAAAAAGAAAGAGAAATAAGGAAGGGATGGAAAGGATGAGGGGTGAAAAATCAGATCACCACTTCGTCTTTTTTTTTAAAGTTATTCTTCTTTGAAAAAAGATCTATATGCTCTAAAATGTTTGTAGCAGCTCTTTTTGTGGAGGCAAAGAACTAGAAATTGCAGGGATGACCATCAATTGGGGAATGGATGAACAAGTATGCGGTTTTTATATGGTATATGATGGAATACTTCTGCTCTATAAGAAATGATAAATTCAATGATTTTAGAACAACATGGAAAGACTTGCATGAAATAATGAAAAGTGAAATTAGTATAACTAAGAGAACATTGTATATAGTATATAGTAACAATAAAATAAGTTATCTTAACTATCATAAGTACCCAAATTAATTATAATGGACATATGAAGAAAGATGTTATTTGCATCTAGAAAAAGAACTGATAAACAGAAGTATATATAGAACAATTTTATACATACACACGCACACATACACATATATACCCTATTTAGTGTTTAATGATAGGGAGGGGACTAGGGGAGAGAAAAAAAGAAATTTACATAGTAATTTTCTTATATATTTAAAGGGGGAATAGCAAGTTGTACATATTAGATTTGCAGTTTCATATGCAATCATCTTCTTATTGTACCATGTTATAGAAGTGCTAGTTTTATTCCATAAATTAAGAATAAAATTTTAAAAATTTTAAAAAGAAAATGAAGAAGGTATTAGAAGTGTGTGTGTGTGTGTGTGTGTGTGTGTGTGTACAATCTCTCTCAATCAAACTGTCCTTTTAATTAAGGTAATAAAGTGAAGGACAAAGAAATGGGGGATCTAGGAGAGTGGAGAAAAACAGTATGATCTCCAAGAGTAGCAGTGGTGGGTTAGCCTGCAGCTAATTCTATATGTCACTCCTACCTAGAAAGAGCCAACCTATGCTTTAGTAAGTTACTGATTTATTGCACTAAATGGTATCCTGGTGCTTACAACAGCAAATTTAGTTTTTAAAGGAAAGATTTAGGAAATGAGTTTAAATTCTGGGCTCCCATTAATATTTTTTTCTTTTTTCAGAGAGGGTACTTTTAGCCCATTATCCCTAGCCATGCATGCTGTGAAGCCCTCCCACCCCGTTTTTGCCACCATTACCCTTAGACAAGCAGCCTACGAAACACCTTCAGGGGTCCCTTAAATCTGTAGGATTTGCTTTCTTAAGAGTTGTTTCTGAGTTTATGCTTGGAGAATCTGAACCATTTGGTCCACAAAGTAGCTGTATTGAAGGAGGATGTGAGGTGAATGTGCACTGCTCATGTATTTGACATATGTCTTGTTTGGTTTCTGCATCTGTAAATTGAGCCAGCTCTAAGTTACTTTCCAGCTCGAAAATTCTATGATTTATGATTTTGTTCAAATAGACAAGGCTCAGGAACACAGAAGATGCATGATAAACATCTGTTGAAGTGAATTGATGTTCCTGAGGATTATTTGTATGATAGCAATCATATATGTTTTAAATAACATTCTCAAGTACCCAAATGGAAAATATCTTCTTGGATTTTGCACAAGTCCCTGATTTGAATTTTTACCATTATATCATGTGAGAAAAATCACCAAATACTAAAAATATCCTTTGGAACAACACATAGTTTATTAATCATTACCCTCTGATCTGGCACTCAAGAACTCTGCTCAAAAAGTTTCAGTGTCTCCATATTGTCTCTAAGATAAAATACAAGCTTTGCTGTCTGGCATTTAAAAAAAAAGTCCTTTACAATCTGGCTCCCATCTCCCATCTCCAGACTGCTCCCCCTCCCACACTCTCTTCCAGCCAAACCAGCCTACTTTACGGTTCCCATATATGGTACTCCATCAACTGCATTAGTGTCTCTGTACAGGCTGCCTCAGGCTCTGCCTGAGATTTCTTCTCTCCTTAAATTTGATTCACAGAATTCTTAGTTATACCTCAAAGCACATTTCAGGTGCCATTTCTTAGTGGTAAGGAGGCTAGATATGCTGCAGGCACCTACTCATTGGATATATATTTCTTCTGAGTAGAAAATGTAAGCTCTCTGAGGGCAAGAGCTGCTTTTTGTTTGTTTGTTTTGCCTTTTTATATTCTATACCTAGCACAGTGTGCCTTGAGCCTTATTAGATGTTTTAATAAATATTTTTGAATTGAAGTGAATTAATCTAAAAGGCTTTTTCTGAGTAGAATAAGTCAGGACTCCTATTCTTTAGGGGAATTCTACTAGGCACTTTGGAAGTAATTTGAATAGGTTTTTGTTTTTTTTTTTTTTTGAGTAAGGTAATTTTTTTTTTTTCTGATGAATCTCAAGGCTGAAAAGGCATGAAAGGCAAATTACTCTCATCTACTGGAGGCTAGTCTCTGCAGATCAGCATATCAGCAGAGCAGTGTGGCGAAATTCTTTAGTTGCCAAAGACTATATTATGCAGGGCTGTAAATTAACGGGTTTCAGCTTTAAATACTAACTCTCTTATCATTCACAGGAAATTAAACTCACTCCAAAAGGGAGTGAGATACATGAGGAATTCACTTTCTCCTGCTTAAAAATAGCTGACAGCTCGATGGAATCCATGACACACAGCTTGTCACTCCACTGATCAGCCATAAATACCCAGGGTACCATGTCACTTGCTTCTTTCAGACTGTCTACCTGAGTACCATTCGCATGAGGTTGCTTTAGTAAATAAGATCTGATGAAGATGGAAACCTCTACCAGCGAACTTTGCAGCAGCAACTGGGAAGAGAGTATGGCTATGCTGGGTACAATACAATATAAGATGAATTCTGAGCTCTCATGTTACCTAAAACTCCAAAGATGACATGATAGAATAGAGGGAATATTGGACTTAAAAGTCAGGAAGAACTGGGTTCAAAGCCAGTATCTGACTAATTTTATGACTTCTTTGAACTTCTCTGAACCTCACTTCCCTCCTGTGTAAAATGTTGCCCTATAATGGCACTGATGGGAGGCTCAACAAGATAATGTTTGTAAAATAGACTATAAACTTTAAAATGCTATGTAAATATATCAATGATTATTACTACTTGTGAAAGTAATCAGTAACAAACTACAAAAAAGTGAACAAAGCCAAGGAGATGGGCCAAAGCAGTAAGTCAGGATAAATGAATAATTATAAGTTTGACAGTTATCAGAGAGTCAGAACTCACATCTCTATCTCTGAAACATAAAAATGAATTGAAAAACATTTATTAAATGCTTACTTTGTGGAAAACACTATGCAAAACCTTGGAGATATAAATTGTTAAAACCAGATAATTCCCTATGTTCAAAGAGTTCATGTTTGAATTGGGGAAACAGTACACATAGGGGCTTTCAGTTATAAGCAAAAAGAAAGACCACAGCAAAACAGATAATAATCCATCTTCTTTAGCATTATTTTCATTAATTGAATCATTTCCATTTCTAATGTCGGGCCATTTGACAATGCCAAGGACTCTGATGACAAGAACTTTTCCCCTGGTCTTTAGTAGCCAGGACTGCTGAGGAGGTGGTTGTAGTACCTGCAGAGGCAGGGGACAGGTCACATCTCAGTAAGATGCTGACTGTGGGCAAGGAATGAGCTGGTAGCAGGATTAGTGAAGACCCAGGATTTTTGGTCTGAGTTGCCTATGGTGGCAGTTGTTTAGTGACTGGTATTGCTGATAGTCAACTATTTTACAAGAAGTATTGTTCTTCCTCAGTAAGGGAGGAAGGGTCTGAACTAGAATCAGGAACAGTGGTTGGGAAACTAATTTCTGAGACTTATGGACTCTGGGTTCTAGGAGATGTCTGGTAGCTCAGGGAAGGTAGTTTTTGAAGCATTAGTGATAGTTTGACTTGCTTGGTGCATTCTGCCTCCAGTCCCTCCCTCAGGATATCTTCCTTTATATATCATGTCTATCTCATCTCAACTCATTCAAAAGTACCTATCATTTCTTGCCTGAACTATTAAAATATCTTCCTACTTGGCTTTCCTGCTTCAATCTTTTCCCACTTTCAATCCATTCTCCACATAGCTGCCAAGTTGGTATTCCTAAAACATGTTTATTCCATGTCAATTCCATGTTTAATAAGCTTCTGGGGCTCCCTAGTATCAATACAATATGATGTACAATATGTACACAAATACCAACTCCCCTCTTTGGATTTTCAGATTCTTCACAATCTGATTCCTGCAAATCTTTCCAGGCTTCTTTCACATCACTTATTCTCATGTACCTTAGATTCCAGCCAAACTCGCTTTTGTGGAGGTTTCTTACCCATGACACTTCATGGAATAGGTTGTCTCCCAGTCTAGGGAGCTCTTGATGCTCACCTCTGCTTCACAGAAAGCTCAGCTCAAGTCCTCCCTGCTATAGGAAGCTTATCCTGAATCTCTCAGGTGCCCTCCCAGGAAATTGCAAAGGGTTGCATTTATATTTTGCATTTTATTTTATTTTACTTTTTTCATTTAATCTTCTGTGTACACATTATTTCCATTCTATAGAATATAAGCTCCTTGAGGGAAAGAACAATTTTGATTCTGACTCTGTGTCTCTAACATCTGGCACAGTGCCTAGAACACAATGCACATTTAATTAATATTTATACAAATTTTAATAAGAAATTCGGCATAGATATTTGCCATTTTTTAAGTCAGAAAGTCATCTCTTAGGAATTTTCTGTTCTAGAAAGCCTCCAACTAAGAAAGAGTCAGGATAATGTGCCAGAAAAATGGGAATAATTTTTGGCATATACCCTGACACTGATTCCTAGCATCCATGAACTTATTTTAGAAAATATCTTGACAATTATATTTCAAAGTAATTGATTTCTTTTGCAATCCATGTAGTATTTTATTTTATACATTTAAAATACTGTTCTGAAAAGAAATGAAAAGTCTGGCTTCACCAGATTAAAGGGGGTCTATGACTCAAAAAAGGTTAAGAACCCCTGCATTAGGGTAAAAGCCTCTACTAGGAATGTCATTGTCTCTTCTTAGGCAATTGGGCTCTATGGTTGACAAGTTTATTGTATGAGGGTACACAGTCTCTTATCATCTTGAGACTCAGTTCCTTCAAATATAAAATGTGTGGGAAGTAAAAGGAGGAAACTAGAACCAGCATTTATTAAGTGTTTACTGTTTGCTTAGCAAACAGCTGCTTTACAATGTTTATGATTGCTATGTGCTTTACCAAAATTTGATCCTGACAGCAATACTGAAAGGAAGGTACTATCATCTCCACTTTACAATTGAGGAAGAAATTGAGGCAAATGGGTTAAGTGTCTTCCCTAGAGTTATGTGGCTAGGAAAGGTTTTAATTGGATTTATAGTCAATTTTTCTTGATCTCAGGCCAAATATTCTATCTACTGCAGTAACCAGTTACCTTTTGGTGAAGGAGGGAAAAGTTTGTCCCTATCAGGAGAAGCATAAGGGTTAAGGAAATACAATTTTAAAATTCTAGGAAAGGTGCTATAAAAATCTCAGAGCATGAAGACACATAGAAACTATAATAAAAATCAATTTGAAAATGTTTAAAGACCTCTTGCTTTCATAGAAAAAAAAGAGAGACACAATTCTGTCATTTTTCTTCCCTATTTAGACTCAAGGGACTTGGCTATTAGAACCTAGACTTAGTTTAAGCCTTCATGGTCAGCAGAACTCTCCTTGTAAAACTTAAATGTATCAGGGGAGAAGATCTTACAAAGCAACAATGAAAAAATATTTATCCATTAGAGATAACCTGAAAATGAGCTAGTAAAAGAAAAGATGATTTTAAATGGCAATGGTCTTTCCAAATATAAGTTAGTATCTGGTATATAACATTGTCTAACATAGTATACAGTTTTTGGTTAAGCCTCTATAAAATTTATTATTTTTATGACCATAATAATAATAATTGTTTACTAAACATTTGTGCTTTATAGAAAACTAAAAACATAGCTACTGACATAAGAAATGACACAAATAAAAAGGCAAAAATATCTCTACCTTTAAATTAAAGGGGAAAAAATGACTGGCTGAGTAAATAATTGAAATATTCATGGGATATAGTGTTTTTTGGGTGGTCCAATGGCCCAGGCTCTGGTGATAGGGAATCTCAGTTCAAATCCTATAGCTGATGGTCGTCTCTAAGGTCTCTTTTAGCTCTAACTCTATGATCCTATGGTGATTTATTTTTTTCTTGAGGCATTTGGGGTTAAGTGACTTGCCCAGGGTCAGACAGCTAGGAAGCGTTGTGTCTGAGGCCAAATTTGAACTCAGGTCCTCCTGATTTCAGGGCTGGTGCTCCTATGGTGATTTCTTGTCACATGTTTCAGAGGCCATCCTAGTCCAGATAATTTATATTATCATCAAAGAAAATGAGCCTCCAATAGGGTCACTTGTCTTAGGGTATATGGGACAAAATTTTTAACTCAGGTCCTTAGATTCCAAAGAAACCTTCCTTTAGTTTCATCTGCCTTTGCTGTGACTCTTGTTTCTACTTTGGTCAATGGGTCAAGTTTGTTAACCTTTAATCCCAGCCTTCCTGGTTTTTTAGCTCTTGAAAAATTTTCAGTCTATAAGAACAAAGTTTTAGAGGGAACAGACTTGAAGGCCCTTCTACTACTGGGTCCATGTTGTTGGCAGTTGTGAGGATGGGGATTTTTGGGGAATTTTATCAACTATATTCCAGGACATTTAAATTAGGTTTGTCCTTTAGTCCTTTTTGCTTATCCATGCTGAAGGTTCCTGTGGACAGAAACCACAGTAACTTCTCTAAGCTCTAGGCTAAGGAATTTATAGAAACAGTCTGAGTCACATCCATTTTGGGAACTGATTATATACGAAAAAAAAAAAACATTTTGTTGCAGCCTTTACCACAGTATATGGAAGCAGTCTTTTTGTGCTCAGTCCTTGTGTAGTCTTAGGATATTATCTTTAGTATAAGTTCATCTTAATTCTTGACTTTCTTTGTATCCCTAGCATAATAATTGCCTAATTAATCTTTGTTGACTCAGTTCCTGTTCCAATGTCCCATTATTGTGTACTTCTAATCTAAGCTTCTGGAAGACCGTGGGACTTCAACATATATGTTGATAAATCTTCAAAAACACTAACCTCCCATTTTCTCAATTTATTCACTTCAGATGACCCATTATTCCACCTTACCTCAACTATGAGCAGAGATAGTCATATTCTTGATATTGCCATCACTATTTCAATGTTTGGGAACTCTGAAATTATTTCATTGCAATCTGTTATTATTCTATCTCTATCTCTACTGGTTACACTTTCCTGATTTTCTGGAGAACCAATTCATTTCATCTTCTCTGGAGTTCTTTGCCTCCTTATTCTATCACTGATCTTGCTTTGCCAAGACTCAGCTTTGGATTATTGTCAACATTTTCTGACTGAAATCCTATTCACATGCTGCTGAAGACAGAGAAAATCATGAAACTCTATTTGGTGGGTCCATTACAAATTTATGCCACATAATCTCAGCTGGGTTTTAGCAAGGTAATCTTTTTATATCTATTTATCACAGCAGTTTCCCCCAAACCTTTTCATCTCTCCTCAAACTTTCTGTTTCCCTCTTCATGTTCTCATCAGAACTTTGCTTCATATTTTTGAAAAGATCTCTGTCTTTGCCCATTACTCCTCATTTTATTATCACAGATGTCTTCTGCCACTATCTCCTCTTTCAGCCACATCTCACATGAAGATAAGTGCCTTTTTGCCAAGGCACATGTCTCACTCCATCCTATCTTTCCCCTGCAGATTGCCATCTCCCCTCTTATTCTTTTCATTCATTCCCTGTCTATTGACAATATCCCCACTGCCTACAAAGATGCACACATCTCACTCATCCTCAAAGAACCTTTACTTAATCTATCTATCCCTGCTGACTACAATCACATCTCTGTGCTCTTTCATGACTAAACTCCTTGAGGTAATCTACAATCAATGTCTTCACTTTCTTTCCTCTCAATCTCTACAATATAGTTCCTGCTGTCATCACTCAGCTGAAACTGATCTCTCTAAAGTTACCAATAATTTCTTACTGTTCAAATTTAATGACTTTTATTTTTGGCAGTCCTCATTCTTCTTGACTTCCCTGTCAATCACTCTCTTCTCCTTGATAATCCTTTTTTTTTTCTGGGATTCTATGATATCACTCTATCCAGATTCTCCTTCTATCTATCTGACTGTTTTCTGGGTCTCCTTTACTAGATTTTCTATCAAGTCATTTCCATTAATGAGTGTCTATTGCCTCTCAACTCTGCTTCCTCTATACAATTTTGTTTGCTGATTTCATTAGCTTCAATGGATTCAATAAATCATCTCTGTGTGAATGATTATCAGATCTAGTTATCTAGCCCTAACCTCTCTCTTAACCCCCAGACTTATATCTCCAACTGTTCCACATAATCTTAAACTCAGTATGTCCAAAAAGTATGACCTTTCCCCCTAAACTCTCCTTCCTTTCTGTACCACTGTATTATTATTGAGAGTGTCACTAGCCATCTAAGATCACAACCTATCTTCAACTCTTCATCCTTTCTCACCCTCTCTCCTATATATCCAAATCTTGAAAATGTTTACTTTTGTATCATCTCTTAGATATACCTCCTTTTTCCCCCAACTGCTATTGCCCAAGTGCAGACCCTCATCACTTTATGTCTGGACTACTGTAATAGCCTTTTGGCTGGTGTCCAATTATCTTTTCCTACCAGTGTATTTATCCAGACATGGCTGGTTACCAGGTCACTGTTGTCCTAGCAACTCATAAAGCTATCTAGGAAAGGAAAGGAAGGGTTGTCATCCATGGTATTCCTTTGAATAAGTAATTAGGGATCTTTTTGAAAAATTGATATAGTGCAAATTTTATCTTTCCAACAACTCTAAGATTCTTAAGGATATGGATTATGCCCTTAACTGTTGCTTTTGTCCTATTCTATTGGGTTTTTTTTGTTCTGTTTTTGTCCTGTTATTCTTTTTTTGTTATTCTTTTGCTCTTGTTGTTTTGGTGATGGTGGTTCTCCTCCTCCTCCTCCTCCCCTTCTTCTTCTTTTTCTTCCTCCTCCTTCTCTTCTTCTTTCTCTTCCTTTTCTTCCTCCTCTTCTTCCTTTTGCTGTTCTTCTTCCTTCTCCTCCTCCTCTCCGGTCTCCCTTTTCTTTTGTTATTCTTTTGGTTTCTTTGTTCTCTATGCATCTTCTCTATACAAAGCAAATTCAATGTCACTAGGGAGACCAAGAGAGGTCTTATACAGAATGTGTGGATTGAAGGAAACATAGGGATAGCCAGGATAAAAGTACAGAGGTAGAAGATAGAATGTTGTGTATTGACTGTAGAGTACACAGAAGTGAATAATATATAGTAAAGATGGAAAGGGTAGGATGAAGTTATTTTGCAAAATGATCTAAATGCTAAAAAGAAGAGAGGATAGGGATCTACTAGAGCAGTTTATTTAATAGTAGAAAGCTGGGGCAGTTAGATGACAAAGTAAATAAAGTACCAACTCTGAAGTCAGGAGGACCTAAGTTCAAATTCCTGCTTGTGTGACTCTGGGCAAGTCACTTAACCTCAATTGCCTAAGCAAAAAAGAAATAGTAGATAGCTGAATGGTGGAGGGCAAGAAGGGAGGAGTAATACAATCACATCTGTACTCTGAGAAAATCATCTTGGCAGCTGTGGGGAAGATGGTTTGGAATGGAGAAAGGCTTGATGCAAGGAGACCAAAGAGTAGACAGTTTTAGAAGAGTTATGATGAAATCTTGATCCAACATGCTGACTAAATAAGTAGAGAAAAGAGGATATAGGAGAGATAGAGATGAATGGCAAGATTTGGCAACTAATTTGATATATAAGTTGGGTAAGAGAGATTAAATATGATATTGAGGATATTAATTGGAATAACTGGACAGATGGTGATAGTCTTGAAAAAAAAGAAGTTTTGAGGGTGAATTTTTGTGTGAAAGAGAATGAGTTCTATTCTGAATATGTTGAGTTTGAGATATCTGTGTAGCTTTCAGTTCAAAATATCTCACTGAAAGTTGATGGTGTAGAACTGGAACCCAGGGATGAGACTAGAGTTGAGTATGTGTGATCTGGTAGTAACTGAACTAACAGGAGCAGGAGAGCAAGAGAATGAGTGAGAAAGAGAGAGAGAGAGGGAAAGTAGCAAGGGCCAAAGGCAATTAATTTAATCGGTATGCAACTTTTAAAAATGACATTAAGTTGATATCAATCTACCTTGTTACCTGATTAATGTAAGTTACATAAATCTCCATTTTTTGTAATGAGAAAAAATAGCAATCTCTTAGGAGCAAATATTGTAATAGTCTCTGACAGAACACATGCATGTGTGTGTTCTATCTGTGCCTCTGTCTCTGCACGATTTGACTTTTTTGGATTTGCTTTTACGCCCCAGCGTTAGCTTGCTTGCTCCCTGAAAAGAAAACATTCTGCACTATGTTGGGGATCTCGTACACATTATAATGAGGATGCTTGCTGATTTGTAAATGAATGCCAGGATAGTTATTGACCACTAGGTGCCACTGTTCCCTTGTCTCAGATAGTCCATAGCTCTGAGGACAATTATCTCAGATAATATAATAAGAACATTTTTGGGAAGTAGAATACCCAGTAAGTGCTGGGAAAGGAGTATTTTCTTTTTGTGGATGTCTCCTAATCAAAGCTGCAGAACAAAAGATGATTCTTTCAATGGTTACCCATGTAGCATTTGTATCTGAACTTTAACATGTCTGCCAAGATCCTTCACCAAAGTTGTCTACACACTGAAACCATTTGACCTTATAAACATTTAATAGCATCATAGTCTTCTAAAGTACAGATGTACCTGCATACATAGGAAACAATTGCATCTTTACTTTTATTTGTCTCTAACTAAATTTAGAATTTCTTTTAACTATTAAAAAATAAAACAAACCTAAAATTATTCTGACATAGGTTTTCCCAGACTGCTAAAAGGATTCTCTGAAAAGGGGATGTGGAAAAGGAGAGTTGGATCCATTCTACAAGACATATATCCAACTGTATTGATCCTATTTTATTTTATCCTATCCTATTCCAGCTTAGATAACCTCATAGATAGAGTGCTGGGTCTGGAGTTAGGAAGACTCATCTTTCAAAGCTGGCCTCAGACATACACTAGTTGTATGATCCCAATCGAGGATGGTAGTGGTGGGAATTGAGAATTTGGTACAAATGTGAGATTTATCACAGATGTAGACTAAATGAGACTTACTATAGATTCAGGGAAGTTACCGAACTCTTCTCAGCTTCAGTTTCCTCATCTGTAAAATGGGTAAAAGAGTACCCACATCTCAGGATTGATGTGAAGTTCAAATGAGATAATATATGTAATATATTTTATATATGTAAAGTGCTTTGCAAATCTTAATGTGAATCAGATACACATGAACAACAATAACATTCAACAATAATAACAACAAAAAAAAACTTAATGAAAACCAAAGAAAAACAAAGAACCAAATCAGCCTGGGTTATCATGAGGGGGAAAGTCAAGGTCTGGTTCACTTTGGTTTGGCTGTAGAAAAGTGATAGACTGGATTGGCTATCTGAACAGTTAACTCCATGTTCACCAAGACTGCACCACCTGGTGACTACAATTGCCCAACTTGGTGTCTATTTTTAAAAGGAGAGGGAACTACCCAACTGCCAATATTAGCCTGGTTGTATTATTGGGCAACAGTGAACAAACAAGTTTATTCATCATTTCCTCACTCTACTTTGCATTTGCTGTTCTCCCTAGTTCAACTGGAATAAGTTGCCCCTCTTCAGTTAGGCTCATTACCTCTAAATCTTAACATCATTCTGCTAACTCAAGCCTTGAATGACAGCATCTCCCTCAGCCTCCTCTCCAATCCTATAATTGGAGGGGTGGAGGACAGAGTATCAAGATGCTACCAATACCTTCCTTTATTGAGGGCAGAAACTGAATTCTTAGATCATTCCATTTTGTCTGCTGCTCTGCCTGGTTTCAGCCATGGGGTACAGGTAGCCCTTGGTTACCCACCCCTCCACTTTCCTGGCTCCTTTTTTGTGTATTATTTCTCTCTTTAGAATGTGATTTCCTAGAAGGAAGGGACTGTCTTTCTTTTTATTAATTGTATCTCCAGAGCTTATGTCCATCTCTACTTAATCTTGTGGACCAAGTGCACATGGGGTTTCCTTGGCAAAGATACTGGAATGGTTTGCCATTTCCTTCTCCAGGTGTTATTCAGAAAGGGATTAAGTGACTCGCCCAGGGTCACATAGCATAAATGTCTGAGGACACATTTGAACTCTGCCTTTCTGACTCCAGGCCCAATGTTCTTAGCCACAGGTGATGCCCAGTTTCTCCTTCTGCCATCTACTGCTTGTTTAAGAAATGTATATTGAATTGGATTGGATTATATGGCTGTTAGAAACCCTTAACTTTTTCTCTTAGTCCTGCCTTGAGGTATCATCATGGCAATATCTCCAACAAGTGCAGAATTAAAATTAACCTCAATTGCCTAAGCAAAAAAGTGCAGAAAAAACAAGTGCAGAATTAAAATTATTTAGATGAAACAAGTGAGATCTATACCAGTCAAAATGGTAAGGCTAAAGAATAAAAAAATTATGAAAACCCTCAAAATAATTTTAAAAATTATGATAAGTAATATTAGGAAAAAACAACCAATTAAATAGTTTATACTCCAGTAAGTAAGTGTTTATTGTAGGATGAATGTGAGATCAGAGGAGTGAGTCTAATCCCCAATCCCTGGCACTATATGGTCATACCAGTGAACTCCACTGCACTATACTGCAGACCTTTTGGGGGGGGCAAAGAAAGGGAGAAAAGAGAATGGGAATATTCACTAATCACCTCCTCCCTTATATTCTGAGTAGTTAGGGGGAATACTTGCTTTTTTCTTTTTCATGTTTGTTTTCCATGTGGATTGCTTATCCTTATGAGGCTAAGAAAACTCCAGGACAAAACTTCAGAAAGAGGGAATGACTTGACAATGATGGCAAAGAAACAAATAACTTGGCTCAAGGACTCTGAAGGTGGATTGAAAGCTTATTAAAAGAGATGAAGAAAGTGATAAGGACTTTAATGAGAACTTGAGGAAAACTTGGAAAGAGAATGCACTGTCTCTTTCTCTCTGTCTCTGTGTCTCTGTCTCTCTCCCTTTCTCCATTTGGGATAAGTGACTTGCTCAGGGTCATAACAGCTACAGTGTTAAGTGTCTGAGGTCGCATTTGAACTCAAGTCCTCTTCATTCCAAGGCTGGTGTTCTATTTACTGCACTATCTAGCTGTCCCAAGAATAAACAATTTAGAACAGAAGCTGAAAAATCTTATCAAAGTAGAATGTTCTAAAAAATAAAGTAACATGATAAAAAGGTAATGATGTAACATGACAGAAAGACCGAAAGATTGGAAGGATCTATATCAACTATCAAAAACAATTGAACTGGAAAGAAGGGTTCAGAAAATATTGATAAATATATTCCAAATAACTGTGAATTAAAATTGTTCAGAATTAGTGGAACTAGAAGATAAATCAAAAATAAGCTACATTCCACTATATGAAATAAATTTCATATGTAACACAATAAGAAATGCAATTGCTAAATTCTAAAACTTCCAGGTCAAAGAAAAAATAATTTAAAAAGCTATGCAGACATAGATTATCTGCTGAGCATCCCAAGTCAATTTTATATAGGATCATTTAGCAAATAAGAGAATGAAAATACTAGAAAGTGATAGAGTGAATGAAATATTATCTTATACAGTTCTGGAGTTGTATATAAATGACAGATAATCAAAATTACTCTTTCTCCAAAGCAGGGCTCTAAGGTGAATGGTCTGTGTGATATATTCAAATAATGTAGGTAGGTAAAGTCAGCAAACAAGATTTGCAATTGGGACATAAGGAATTAAGTCTGTTTGGTTGGTCAGCTTGAGGTATGAAATTGCACTGGGCATGAGTTATAGCTAGACAAGACTCTCCCCTTATCTTCTATACTCTGCCTTTTTTTAATCTCTGTACTATGAAAAAAGATCTCTGGAGGGGAAATGGGTGAGGGATGGAGAGTGAGACAAGGAAGGGGAGGTTCTCAGAAAAGGGCTTGGTGACAGGAGATCTGGTGGTTAGATTAATTCCTACCATTTCATATTCAGTATACACTTATTGAGTGGAATAAACATTATTTAAATGGCTATTCCCCCCTCTCCCTATTGCCTTTTTTCCTCTTTCTTTTTTCTTCTTTCTCTGAACATACATCTAAGTTAAATCCAAGTGGCAAAAGAAAAAAAAAAGATACTCAAGAATAACTCTGTAAAGGTGAGTTTAATCCATTAGGGGAAAAAATTCTGTATCTTTAATATAATTGATTATTTCTAAGCATTTCTATTGGGAGAACTAGAGGCTAAAACTAGAATCTTCGAATCACAAATATAGGAGAAAAAAGCAAACAAACTCACAACTAGGAAGTTAAACAAGTCTGAGCAACTCAAGAGGGCTATATGATGATCAAATACTTACATTCTAAAAGGGTGAGAAGAGTCTACTGGTCCTTTGGAAACCTTTCATCTTTAAGGGTCAATGAGGGAATAAAGACAGACATCCTCAGAACCTGGGGGTGTTTTGTGTTTATTTTAAAGAAAGAAAAAAAGAAAAACAAAAGAAATACTCTAGGGAAGGAGTGGTAGGCGAGGAGGGAAGTGTGGACTTAGTATTTTAAAAAAGTAATTGGGGTGCCAAAAGCATGGAGGTAAGAGTTAAGAGGAATGGAGAATATCATAAATCTCACTTGCACTGGAGCCAAGAGAGTGGAAGAGTCAGGTATAGAAATATAATAAAATGAACAGGGAATTAAGTAAGAACAGGAAAAGGAAGAGGAGTTTTAAAGAGAGAGGGCAGAGTTAGGAAGGAAACAGTCACAATAAAACAAATTTCACATAAGAGAAGCTAATTATGAAAGGCTGGGGGAAAGCAGAAGAAATAGGGATAGAGATAGACAGGAAGAGACAGATACAGAAAGAGAACAAAGCCCAGTGATCTGATTGGAAGGAGAGGGTTAGAGAAGTGAATTGGGAGGATTTATTCCAACTTCAATTAACTAGAGATGGTCATCTCTCTCTTTTCTCTTTTCTTATTCCTTTTTAAAAGGCATGGTTTGTGGAAAAGAGAAGAATCATTATTACAGGTTGTGATGGAAAAAAAAAACTAATCTAACACTCTTAATGGCGAATGTGAATGGGACGAACTAACCTATGAAATAAGAATGTGACAGAATGGATCATAAAGCAAATGCAAATAATATGGTATTCAAAAGAAACATGCCAAAAATATAAAGATTCCTCTAGAGTCAAAATGAGTGAAGTGGAATCTATTATGCCTCAGCTGAATCAAGAAAATCCATATTGACAATCATTATCTCAGACAAGGAAACAAAAAAATTGTGAAAATTTTCACAAATATATTTTATAAAGGTATATATGTATATATATATATGCATATATATATAAAAGCATATATATATATATGCACATGTGTATGCTTATTTCCAAGATATATACAAATATATAAGAATAAGATAAGAAATAAAAAACAAATAATAAACTACGAAATAGTTTTCAAAAGAAGAATTCCAATCTCTTATTACACATGAAATAATTTTCCAAATAACTAATATTAATAGAAATGCAAATTAAAACAACTCTGAGGTTTCACTTCATATCTATCAGATTTGGTAAAGATGATAAAAATTTTAAATGGTTAAGTACTGGAGAGGTTGTGGGTAACACTTTTGAGGGAGCTGTGAATTGTTCTAGCCATTTTGGAAAAAAATAGGTTGTAATTATACTGTTAATCAAAGAAAGCCCACATATTTTGATAAAATCGATCAAAAGCAAATTAGTTGTCCTTAATTAATTTGAAAGGATCACAGGAGCTTTGGGTAAATGGATGAAAGCAGATGATGTCACACAGGAGACTTCTTGAGATCTGATTGAAGAGAATCAATCAGTCATGACCTGTGGGACTACATTTAAACAGAGCAACCTAGTTAGAAGCCAGTCATTTGAAACAGTGGTTGACTCAATTGGTAAAGGACACATGAAAGAGATCTGTCCTTGAAAGACAGGAGAAAGGGCAAGTGACCAGGTAATAACTCTGTGAATTTTCAAAGGCTAGGGAATGGTGTCAGCTATTAGAGAGATGTGGCAATCCATTTTCCACTCACACAATATATTCTAATGGCAATAAAAAAACAACCAAATATCAAATGGATCCACAAGTGTTAATTTAATCATGTAAATGAGAGGTACATGGGCATGTCTGGAATGCATTGGACAGTATAAATCATCCCTGAGCTTTGGGAGCAGAAACTGCTTTTTGGGTGAGATCAGATTTTTATAAATAAAAATGAAATAAGTTTTTGTAGAATATCTAGTGAATACCAGGTTAGGGAAGAATGACATTATATAATTACTTTTCATTTTTGGTAGCATTTGATCTAGGTACACATTCTAACTATAAGAACATGTCCATTTTTGGGATTTGAATGTGTATGGTTTTTCTTTTCTGAAATAGTTAACTATTGCAATCAATTGCATTAGATGGTCTCAAACATGTAACTGATCAATTTTTCACTTTTTATTGTTGTTGTTATTTGTCCTTCATTTTCTTTCCCTTCCCAATTTTAAAGCATTTTTTATTTAAAGTTTTGAGTTACAAATTCTCTCTCCTTTCCCCCTCTCCTCCCTACTCCTTGAAACAATAAGCAATCAGATATAGGTTTATACATTTGCCTAAGCAATCAGATATAGGTTATATATGTGCAATTATGTAAAACTTTTCCATATTAATCATGCATAAGATGATTCAAATAAAAGAAAAAAAGAAAGAAGGAAAGTGAAAAATAGCATGCTTAGTTTGTATTCAATCAACATCAATTCTTTCTTTGGAGGTGGATAGTATGCTTCATCATTAGTCTTCTGGGATTTTCTTGGATCACTGTATTGTATTGCTGAGAATAGCTGAGCCATTCACAGTTTTTCATTGGATAATGTTGTTATTACTGTGAACAAAGTTCTTGTTCTGTTCATTTCACTATGCATATATGTTTACGCAAGTCTTTCCAGGTTTTTCTGAAATCATCCTGCTTGTCATTTCTTACAGCACATTACAGAATATTATTATATTCCATTACAATCAAATATCACACTTTGTTTAAACATTCCCCAATTAATGGACATTCCTTTGATGTGCAATTCTTAGCCTGTACAAAAAGAGCTGCTATAAATATTTTAGTACATACACTATTCTTCATTTTTGAAGAGGACCAGTGACATCACAGGTGATGTCTTGACTCGTATGTGAGTTGGATTTAGGTGAGGCAGAGTTGCACAAAGTTGTCAGCCTCACTCTTTCTGTCTGAATATTGAATTCAGTGGCAGGACAAAAAGTCAAGATGACTGGTGATTCGGCAACAGCAAGATCATACATTGATCAATTCTGATGGACGTGACTCTTCTGAGCAATGAGATGATTCAGACAAGTTCCAATGATCTTGTGATGAAGAGAGCCATCTATACCCAGAGAGAAGAGTGTGGGAACTGAGTGTGGATCACAACACAGCATTCTCACTCTTTTTGTTGCTTGCTCGCATTTTATTTTCTTTCTCATTTTTTCCTTTTTGATCTGATTTTTCTTGAGCAGCAAGATAATTATATAAATATGTATGCATATATTGGATTTAGCATATATTTCTACCATATCTAACATATATTGGATTACTTGCCATCTAGGGGAAGGGGTGGGGAAAGGAGAAGGAGAATTGGAACACAAGGTTTTGCAAGGGTTAATATCAAAAAATTATCCATGCATATATTTTGAAAATAAAAAGCTTTAATAAAAAAGCATTTGAAAATGAAAACAGAAGAACAATAAAGATAATTCTCACAATGGAAAAAAAGGAAAAAAAAAAGATGACTAGAGATTTCCTGGGATGCAGTGGATTATCTTGGCATTTTTGATGTCTGTCCAAGCTCTTAAGTGCTCCACAGTGCCTGCTTTAGTTGCTTTTGTGGCTATTGGAACAAATCTCACCCACCCATTCTGCTAGGGAAAGCCTTCACATACTTGGGGTAGACATTTACCTTCAACCTGGTTTAACCTATATGCTGTGATGGTTTACTGGGGTTTAGCTGATGCACGTGCTACAACTTCTTGGAGCCACTTGGCAATTAGGTAAATCAGGAAGACATCAAAAGTGGGTGATTAGCCCTACGAAGGGCTCAACAATCCCTCACATCAGAGATAGTCCTTCTGAACACTCCATACATCTCAAATGTAAATGTAGCCTAAATTGGAAGTATAACATATATTGTAATATAAAAGGTGAAAGGATTGTGTCAAGGTGTTTAGCAGTGGAGGAAGTTATACATTAAGAAAAAACTATCTTTTATCTAGGATCAATAATGTTCCTTTAGCTAACACTGGTCCTGGAATTACAACGATATTTTTTGTGAAGATCATCATTCGAGGATATTATACTATAAGTTCACTGTGGATACAGTACTTTTCTCACCAATGTTTCAGGAAAGTAGTCATAGGGGAGTTGGGTATTGGTGGCTATGATTGGAAGTTTGCCTGGGGTTTCAATACAATTTTTTGAACCATGAATAATGTGATCACCCCACACAGAAAACATTCAACCTGTACTGCACATAAAAGGATTAATGTGACATTGGTGGCATTTTGTAACTTTCATTAAATAATGCTACTTTTTGGTTGTTGTTGACCACAGTGAAATTAATAAGAAGATGGAGCAAGGCAGCAGTGAGGGACCACTCTACAAGTTTATATTTGCCTTTTTAAACTTCAAATCCTGATTAAGACACACTGTTTTAATATGACTTTTAGAGAGATGCTAGGCACTACCTAAAGTTATAATGAGTAGAGTTTATTTGTTGGATTTACATAACACATTTCCGGCAAAAAGCTCAAGGCACTATATAGAAAAATCAGTCAAATTCTTGGGATAATTTATTGAAATGATAGATTATGCTCCTTTTATTATGCTAGATGCAGCATAATGCTTAAAAATGAAGAGGACAAAAAAGATGCCTGGAAGATAGTTTCACTGAAAAAATTTGGGGGTGTCATCATGAATAAGAACCCTAGAAATGAGTTTTAGAAAAGTGATGAGAAAAAAATTTTATTTTCCTAAATTTCCTACTCAGAGATATAGTTTACAAGGCTACTACTTTAAATGAAAAAAATGCATATTTAGTTTTGCTTCAAGGAAATATATGATATTTTTGGTATGGGATTCACATATAAATATTAACTAATGATTTCTACTTAATGCTTTACATGAAGGCAAAAGTCCCCTAAGGAAATTAATGCTCGTATCTTTCTCTGTTTGATCGTAGCCCTTCTTTTATTCTCTATTACATCTTCATCTCCTTTCTGTTTGATCATGGCTTTTTTCCCCTTTATATTACATCATTTCTTTACTTCCCTTTCATCTTTTCCACCCAAACTGAAAAAGAATGACACAAAAAGTAAATAATAATAAAAATGGAAATAATAATTATTCAGGATACGGGTATCCTGTTGTCAAAGATCAATAACTCTGCTATGTACAAGCTTTCTTAGGAAAGGAAAAACCCATCAATTAGGAGTATGAGACACAATAAACAGCTGAGATTGTGAGTACCCATTGAGACACCAGTTGATGGCCCTACTGTCCACTTGTTCTGACTCTATGCTCAAATCTTTATAGTTACTGGATCGTAAGATAAATTACACATCCATGACTAGACCAATAAAACAAAAGACTTGGGGTTTTTCCCAGATTGGATGAGGAGGGAGACTGAGATGGCATACAAGTACTTCCACAAAACTTATACATCAGAAAGACTGCTGAACATGCAGAAATCTCAAACTGAAAGGGAACTCAAAGATCACTTAGTCCAAACTAACCCCAAATCCTCTCAATAATATCTTATCATGTAGTCTTCCAGGCTTTGTTTGAAGACTCAGATGAGAATACCATTTTGGTATAGCTTTTGATGTCTAGAAAGTTTTTTCCCCATCAAGCTATATTTATTTCTTAATATGCAATCAATTGTTTCATATTTTGTTCTTTGCAGCCAATATATCTTCGTCTTTTTTCCCCTTTATGAAAAATTTTTACTTAATTCTTTTTCTTTGTTGAAAAAGATGGTTCACCAGACAATTTTCAGATGATGAAATTAAAACCATTTGTAGTCATATGAAAAGGTGCTCCAAATCGCTATTGATCAGAGAAATGCAAATTAAGACAACCCTGAGGTATCACTACACACCTGTCAGATTGGCTAAAATGACAGGAAAAGTTAATGACGAATGTTGGAGGGGAGGTGGGAAAACTGGGACACTGATGCATTGTTGGTGGAATTGTGAGCAGATCCAACCATTCTGGAGAGCAATTTGGAGCTATGCTCAAAGAGTTATCAAATTGTGCATACCCTTTGACCCAGAAGTGTTTCTATTGGGCCTGTATCCCAAAGACATCTTAGAAGAGGGAAAGGGCCCCACATGTGCAAGAATGTTTGTGGCAGCCCTTTTTGTAGTGTCTAGAAACTGGAAACTGAATGGATGCCCATCAATTGGAGAATGGCTGAATAAATTATGGTATATGAATGTTATGGAATATTATTGTTCTGTGAGAAACGACCAGCAGGACGATTTCAGAGAGGCCTGGAGAGACTTGCATGAACTGATGCTGAGTGAAATGAGCAGAACCAGGAGAACATTATACACAGCAACAAGACTATATGATGATCAATTCTGAGGGACATGGTTCTCTCCAACAATAAGATGTTTCAAACTAGTTCCAGCTGTTCAGTGATGAAGAAAGCCATATACACCCAGGGAGAGGCCTGTGGGATCTGAGCCTGGACCACAACATAAGCATTTTCACAGTCTATTGATGTTTGCTTACATTATGTTTTCCTTCTCAGGTTTTTTTTTTCCTTTCCAGTACAGCAAGATAACTGTATAAATATGCATACACATATTAGATCTGTCAAATATTTTAACATAATTAACATGTATTAGACTGCCTGCCATCCAGAGGGTGTGGGGGGTAAGAGGGAAAAATTTGTAACAGAAAGCTTTGCAAGACTCAATGTTGAAAAATTAACTATGCATATGTTTTGCAAATAAAAAGCTTAAAAAAAAGAACAAAGAATAAACAACAACAAAAGAAAAAGATGGTTCAAACTAGAATTAGATGGGTGAGAAGTGATGATGATAATTATAAAAGAACACAAAGTATCAATAAAATATTTTTAGAAATGAAAATTTCAGGACATATATTGACTAAATGTACAAATGCCTATCCCAGTATTGTAAACCTGCCCCCCCTTTTTTTAAAGTATAACTTTGTAACCTTAAAAGCTGATGTCTTTACTTTTTAATTTCATATTTTTCATTTCTGATATGCACTTGTAAAATAAATGAAAATCATATTGCTGTCTACTGCATAGATGTCTATTTGCGATCACTTGAAGAGGGATAGAACACTATAAATCTCTAAAAATAAAAAATACCACACCTTTATAAGACAAACTAAAATACCAGACAATAACTCAGCCATCTTTCTTTCCTACCTTCCATCCCCAAATGAATTTTTCATATGGTAAATGACATTTTGGTCCTATTTGTTTTCAATTTTCAAAATATAGTATTTAGACTGAACTCAAAAAATTTGGACTGGACAAATATGCTATTTGCAAAGGACATAAAACCCACATTCTCCCTTTATAACTCTTGGTGTCTCAGAAGGGAAGGTTTGGCTCTATGTCTGTAAATTATGACCTTTATTTAAAATGAATTTATTTACAGGACTTCATGCTTAAACAAAACAGTTCTAGGGCTAAAGGTTTTAGATTAAAAAGCAATTATGCTGGTATGAACTTCACTTCCATTCTAAAATGGTAAATCTCACCAGCCATTGTCTTGTGTTCTGTTCTTTAGACAATCCATAAGGGACTACCCAGATACATGCTTTTAGCAAACATCGATCTCATAAAAGAGCAGAATCCAAGGTCCTTAGCATTCAGTGCTTTGTTGATAAAGATCTTGGTAACTCACACTGAATATACTCACAGATTCATGAGAAATCATAGTTTTGAACTAAAGACCTTCTTGGGGAGTGTTGGTGCCCTCTTTGTTTTGAGGCCTGACCTAAGTGGTAATTTCCCCCATTTTTTTATGACTCTCTAAGCATGATCAGAGATGCTGGGTTCATGGAAAAGTGAAATACACATCTAACCCTTCACTTTTAAGGAGCCCCTCAATCTTCTGCAAAATGAATGTACTTTTCTGGTGACGTGAACCTTGGAAATTATTTGTGTAGGCTAACTCACACCTGAACAGGATCCCTCTCAATAACACACCTGACAAATAACATGTAATCTCTTTTTGAAGATCTTTGGGGGTAGAGAATCTACTGTCTCCCAAGGCAGTCCATTATATTTCTGAAAGACTCTCCCTGTTAGGAAATATTTCCTTTCCTGGAACCTAAATTTTAAAAATTTCTTCTTTTCCCTTGCTAGTTCACTTTCACTACAAACTACCTTAAAACTTCTCATCTTTTCATTTTGTCCTTAAAACTCCCCTACCCTCACCACACATACATAGTCCACTATTCCTAGTTCAAACATCACTGTGCCTCTTCAGTGGAACCTTCGAGTTCCTTCAAGTAAATAGATTACTCACTAGAAGCTGAAGCTTGTCTACATAATGAAGAGATGGGACCTTCTTCCTGACCTTCCAGTAAGACTTTTCTTCTTTCTTAAATATTATCTTAAAGTAGGCGTGCAACATGCCAAACTGGGCTCCTTTCCAACTTTCTATCATGAAACTTTCAAGACATTATAGTTCTTTAAATACTAGTAAACAGTTGCTGTCTTCTTTCTAAGCCTTTCTCTTCTTTAGGTTAAACATAAACTACTATTATGCTTTTCCACCTCTTTATTCTGTCTTTTTTGGAAAAGATAGACCCTTCCAACTTATATTTTGGCCATGAGTCCCAATCCACCAAATCTAAGCAATTCTAGGAGGTCGTTTTCCTTCATGAATTTGGATATACAGTTCTGTTAATTACTCATCCTTTGGGCCTTGGTATAACTCTGTGAAACTATATTTTCTGTTTTTTTTAAAGTGATAATTCTCTTCTTAGAAATTGTTTTCATTTCTCTTCTGAAATTCTCCTTTCCATAATGAACTTATTATTCTCTATGTAATCAGGTATATATGGATAATTTTTCTACCTTTCTCTCCCTTTCTAATTTTAAGTCTTCTCAAAAAAAAAAAAAGGTTTTCAAATCTCTAGTTTTTATTATTACTATACTACTGGCTGTCATTTAAAGTTGTGATTCAGAAATCCAGATTCTTAGAGAATCTTATTCTTAGCCAGATGTTCACTTTGCAATATGACTTTTCTTCTGAATATCCGGCCAAAGAGGTGAAAACATAACCTGTATCCCCAAGTTTTTCAGGATTTGCCAATTTTAGTTCTTCTTTAGGTTCCCTTTGGTGATAAGCATACATCTCTGTAAGAATCCCTATGAATAGATGATGGTTGTTGAATGTAAAAAATCTTGGGAGGCTCTCTGTTAGTATATATACCATGAGAAGAGAACAGGAGTCTTCATAATTGATGTCAGACTGACACAGCTGCTTTGGTACTCCTCAATAAGGAGTTATTCAATTATTGTTCTATAAGAAACGAGCAGCAGGATGATTTCAGAGAGGCCTGGAGAGACTTGCATGAACTGATGCTGAGTGAAATGAGCAGAACCAGGAGATCATTATACACGGCAACAACAGTACTATATGACGATCAATTATGATGGACATGGCTCTCTTCAACAATGAAATGTTTCAAACCAATTCCAATTGTTCAGTGAAGAAATCCATATACACCCAGAGAGAGGGATGTGAAATGTGGACCACAACATAACATTTCCATGCTCTTTATCGATGTTTGCTTGCATTGGGTTTCCTTTCTCAATTTTTTTTCTTGTAGATATAATTGTTCTGACACAGCAAGATAAGTGTGGAAATATGTATACATATATTCGACTTGTCAAGTATTTTAACATAATTAACATGTAATGGACTTCCTGCCATCTAGGGGAGGGGTGGAGACTAGGGGGAGGGAAATTTGTAACGGAAAGCTTTGTAAGGGTGAATGTTGAAGAAGTATCCATACATATGTTTTGCAAATAAAAAGTTTTAATTAAAAAAATTTTTAAAAAGAGAGTGGTGAATCAGTAAAATAAATTAGGTGCACAAGAAAAAAAAAGGAGTTATTCATAAAGTTACCAACCATGATCTTTCCTTTCTCTGATCTTTCCAAAAGAACTCTCACCTAATGGTGCTTGAGGTTCTATATTCTCTGGCATATAAGAAATCACTTCCTCCTGAGATCCTACAATTTCCTCCTATGTAGATATTGCCTTTTTGCTGACTTTTGTTTAATAATGTCTGACTCTTTGTGACCCCATGGACTATAGCATTCCAAGCTCTTCTGTCCTTTGGCATCTTTTGAAATCTGTACAAGCTCATAAACAATACTTCCACGATATCATCTATCCATTTCATCCTTCCCCATCCCTTTTTCTTTTTACTTTTATTTTTCCTTAACATTATGTTTTTTCCTAATGAGTCTATCTTCTCATTATGTGGACAAAGTACTTAAGCTTCAGTTTCTAGTGAGTGATCTAATGAATACTGAACAGCTTGAATTCATTTCTTTAAATCTTGACTGATTTCCTCGCTGTCCAAAGAAAAACCTTTCCAGAACCACAATTTGAAAGCACTAATTCTATGGTACTTATTTTTTTTTTTATTTTTTTTTTTTGTAGTTCAACTCTCCCATGCATACATTCCTATTAGAAACAGCTTAGCTTTGCCTCTATAACCTTTATCAGCAAGGTGATGTCTTGCTTTCATTGTCACTTCATGACACTATGCTGTCCAGATTTGCCACGGTGTTCCTTCCAAGGACCAAGACTTAATCTCATGGCTGTAGTTGCTATCTGCAGTGTTCTTTGACTCAAGAATAAAATATCTGACACTGCTTCCATTTCTTTTCCTTCTATTTGCCAGGAAGTGATGGGACTAGTTGCCAAGATCTTAGTTTTATTTTTATGTTAAGTTTTGAGCCAGATTTCACACTCTCCTCTTTCACCCTCATCGAGAGGTTTCTTAATTCCTCTTCTCTTTTTGCCATCAGAGTATCATTGTCTGCAAATATAAGTCTTCCTGACTTTAGGCTGGGCACTCTACTGTCAAATTTAATAACAGCAGATACTTAATTCCAGTCAATGATTTTTCCCAGCAATTTTGACTTTTGACTATCCAACCTGTTATTTTGCATGATGTTCTGTGCATTTAAGTTAAATAAATAGAGTGACAATAAATAGGCTTGGCATATTCCTTTTCCAATCATAAAGCAATCTGTTGTTCCATGTTCAGTTATAACTGTTGCTTCTTGACCTGCATCTGGTTCCTCAGAAGACAAATAAGATGAACTGGTACTCCCATCTCTTTGAAGATTACCACATTTTGTTGGGATCCACACAATCAGGAAGAACCGGTGAAGGAGATGTTTTTCTTGCTTTCTCCATAATCCAGCAAATATTGGTAATTTGATTTCTAGTTCCTCTGCCTCTTTGAAAAACAGCCTGCTCTTCTGGTAATTCTCAGGCAATATACTACTGAAACCTAACTTGCTGGCCTGTGAGATGAGTCTAAGTGTCGGGTAATTTGAACCTTTCTTGATATTGACTTCATAGGATTGGGATATAAACTGATTTTTTTTCTAATCCAGTGGCCACTTTTGAGTTTTTCAAATTTTCTGGCATATTGAGTGCAACACTTTAACATCATCTTTAGAATTTTAAATAGCTCAGCTGGAATTTTGTCACCTCCCACTAGCCTTATTGTTAGCAGTGCTTTCTGAGGCCCAACTTGACTTCATTTTCCAGGATGTTTGGCACTAGATTAGTAATCACACCATCAAGTTTATTGGTGATGTTAAAAATCTTTCTTGTATAGTTCTTTTGTGCATTCTTGCTACCTCTTTTTAATCAGAAGAGATTTTTGTTAAATACTTTTGTTAAATTCCTATGGCTGATTGCTTCACATCTGATGTTCAAATTATTATTCTCTCCTTCCTTGTCTTTGTTACATTTTTACCTCCCACTCTCTTGACATTATCTTCTGGCTCTTGACAATCCTTTTCCTCTCTTATTTCCTTTCTGATAGAATTCTTCTGTTGCTCAAGAAAAATTGCATTCTCTCTGATAATTCAGAGATTAAGATGTACTCCTGTAGACCCTGTTTTTTGGATGGAGACTGGCAGAAATATGAACACCATGTATTTTCTATAGGGTTCTGCAAAATTTTCTCTGTCTTCCATGCTTGCTAAAAAGCATTTGTCCTAAGTCATCTCTGTTTTCGCAGAGAGATCTGTTGGTTGATCCTCATGGCTATCTGCTATGGCTGCAATATCTGTCTGTTGTGACTATGTCAGTTAGGATTAGGGAATAAGGCTTCATTTCACTAAGAGGGCTAATGAGATCCTTCTGATCTGCTCAAAGATGTTTAATCACAAACTAATATATGATCATATGCCAATAGAAACTTCTTCACAAGCAGAAATTCAATGATCTAACTGTATCCACCTATAATTTTCTTTCGCTGCTGATGTCCAGATACCTCCTTGTACTTTTCCATCCTCCTGGTAATAAATCCCCAGAATAATAATGCTCATGGTGAACTATTCATCTTAGAACCCCCTTCCCAATTTCCCTTGCAAAGAAATTTCCTCTGCCATTGTAGCATAGCTAACAACAACGACAATAGTTAATATTTATATGGTACTTATTATGTGCCAGGCACTTTGCTAAGCATTTTGCAATTATTGTCTCATTTGATCCTCACATTTTTACCCTGGGAAAGAGGTGCTATTATTATTCCCATTTTACACATGAGGAAACTGAGGCAAAAAGAGACACAGCTGGTATATTTCTAAAGCCAGATTTGAACTCAAGTCTCCCTGACTCCAGGCTGGGTACTTTATCCTCTGTGCCATCTAGCTTGATATTGTTAAGTCTAATGTTAGTAGATACTTAATGTTATTGAACAAACATCTACTCAGCACCTATCATATGCCAAGCACTGTATTAGGGGGACTTACGCAAAAATATTTTTAAAGAGCTAATATTCTACTGAGAGATACAATGTGTATACATGTAAGTGTGCACATAAGAAGGCAATATGGTACAGTGGAAAAAGAACTATCTTGGGGATCAGAGATGTGAATTCTAATCTTGCTTTGTAACATTTTTGTGTGTTCTCATCTATAAAAAAAGGGTTTTGCATTAGAATGGTCTCTCTGTGGTTCTTTCTACTGCTAGACCTACCAAGAAGCCCGTGCAAAATGAAAATTAGCCTATTTTTTCAGTGATAAGTATTTTTTAATTTTATTTATTTTTATTTTCTCTCAGTTACATTTAAAAATAATTTAAAAAATTTTGAGTTCCAGGTTCTCTCCGTCTTTCCCCACTCTTACCCCTACTGAGAAGAAAAGCAAGTTGATAAGGTTATGTGTAGTCACACAAAACCTACCCATAGTCATGTTGTGAAAGAAAACATAGACAAAAAAGAATCCTCAAGTAAAATAAAGTTTAAAAGAGTATGCTTCAATCTGTATTCAGACACCATGAGTTCTTTCTTTGGGATGGATAGAATTTTTTTTTCATAAGTCTTTTACAGCAGTCTTTGCTGAGAATACTAAGTCATTCGCAGCTAATAATCTTACAATATTGTTATTTTGTACACAGTACATTTCATTTTGCATCAGCCCTTATAAGTCTCTTCAGGTTTTTCTGAGAGCATCCTACTCATCATTTCTTATAGTATAATCCTATGTTATCATGATCATATATCACCATTAGTGCCAGCCTATCTTTGTAGAGCCTATAGCCAATTATGATCATTTTAAGTGTGCCAGGGGGGGCATTTCTTTAGACCCAGGCCCCAAGTGCTGAGGCTAAATATTTCCTACCTTTGCTGCTACTCATTTTCTGCAAGCTTGCCCATGCCACAAAAAAGTAGACAGCTGTGCTGCTTTTTTTTGCAAAACTGAAAGGGAGGATCAACTTCTTTGCTTAGCAACAAAGAATGCATTCTGCTCCAGATTAAGAACCTGTGGCTCAGACATAGAATGTCATCATTGAAAGGGCCCTTAAAATCATTCAGCCTAATCCTCTCATTTGATAGGTAAGGATGCTCAACAGAGTTATTCAATGACTTTTCTAGGGTCATCCAGGAAATGTGAAACATGACACTTGAAAACAAATACAATTTCTAAGTCTGAAGTTTTTTAACTGAGCTCCAGGGCTTCTCAGATCTCTCCTGATTTGAATACTTTACTGTGTGCATTCTCTATACAATTCAAATATATCTTTATTTTGCTGTGATAACTGAGGCCTTAGTAATGGTCCAGATGGGGGCAGCTAGGTGAAACAGAGGATGAAATGCCACTTAGGAACCTTGAGTCTAAGAGAGACCTCAGATAGTTACTGACCTGTGTGATTCTGGATAAATGCTTATTCCTGTTTGCCTCAGTTTCCTTATCTGTAAAAGCTGGAGAAGTAAATGGCAAACCACTCCAGGATCTTTGCCAAGAAAACTCCAGATCAAGTGATGAAGAATCAGACAAGACTGAATGACAACAACATTTTACTGTTTAACAATTGCCTTATTTAAATCTTACTAAATATCATATCAGCATAGTATTGGTTCAGGAATCTTTTCTATAGTTTAAAAATAAATACATTCAAATTCGGTATCTTATTAAATTTGAGATGCACTGACAGCTGGAAAGGTCTTGATATATCAAAAGAAGTAGCACACTCTGAATGAACCTGACAGTGGTTATATATTTGGATAGAAGCATCTTGTTTTATGATAACCTTACTTGGGTTTGGTTTGATACAGTGTGACACTTAGCAGAAACATTTAAAATGTAGTTATTCCTGTCCAAAGTCTGAGAAATTAATATTGTTTTTTTTTGTTTTGTTTTGTTTTGTTTTGTTCTCCTATGTCCTAAGCTGTGGTAATGGAAACATAACATTCGATAGGTTATAGGTAAGTTGTAACTTACATATAAATAATAGAAGATCACCATAAAAATGAAATTGATTCTATCTTGGTAATTTGGAAATGACAGCCTTCCAGTATGGGCTCCATTTAAAAGTCAGCTGTCTATATACAGTCAGATCCCTGACTAGCTGTAGAAAAGGTCAAAATCCATGTTGAATTAGAGTAAAGAATAAAAGTCAAGAAGAAGGCATTACATGCAAATATAAAAGGTCTGGACTGACCTTTTAAAACAAGCTTTTGACTGAAAAAATGTGAAACAGACAAAAGAAAAGATATTGGTTTAGATTATCAACATTTTCAAGAAAATTTCAAGAGCTATGCTTTTATTGCTATTTTATTTTTACCAGCATTGACTGCAATTTTATTAGATAAATCTTAAAAAGTATCTAAGATTTAATAGGTTCATGTGCAAAAAAGCCTGAAAGGTAGGCTGAAGTCAAATTGTAAAGGACTTTAAATGACAAACTAGAGGGGTTTTATTTTATTTGGAAATAATGAGCAGTCAACGAGGGCTCTTGAAAAGAGAAGTAACATGTTGGACATAACTTTTGGAAGATAATTTTTCTCAGTCATAAAGAAGATAGATTAGAACAGGTAAATAGCATAGTGGTTAGAGTGCTGAGTCCTGGAGTCAGAAAGACTCATCTTTGTGAGTTTAAATCTGGCTTCAGATACTTAGTTTGCCTCAGTTTCCCCATCTGGAAAATGAACTGTAGAAGGAAATGGCAAAGCACTCCAGTATCTGCCAAGAAAACCCCAAATAGGGTCATGAAGGGTTGTCACAACTAAAAAAAATGACTGAATAACCAAAGAATGGATTAGAGAGAGAATTTGGACACCAGGAATCTAATTAGGAGGTTGTTCTAACAGTCCAGGCTTGAGGTGATAAAGAAGAAAAGACAGAAGGAAGGAAAGAAGCATTTATTAAGGCATTCCAATGTACTAGATTCTCTGCTAAGTGCTGAAAATAAAAATACAAGTGAAAATAGACACTCCTTGTTCTCAATGAATGTCCATTCTTTTTTTCTTTTTGAGGCAATTGGGGTTAAGTGATCTGCCCTCAGTCACACAACTAGCAAGTTTCTGAGGCCAGAAGAACTTCTGGCTCCAAGTGTTACCTCGCTGCCCCAGTGAGCTTCCATCCTAATAGATGAAGACAACACACATAGGGAGCTGGGAAGATGGGGACATTACATGTTACTTAATGTTCACAACAACTCTGTAGAGTAAATGCTATTATTAGTGCCTTATTTTATAGGTGAAAAAACTGAACCTGAGTGATGTCTTCTTCAAGTCACACAGATAAGAAGTGTCTGAAGTTGGATTTAAACTCAGGTCTTCCTGATGCTAGACCTTAGAAAGACTCCTAAAGAGGTGGGAAAAGGGAAGATGCAAGATGTGTCATGAAGGTACGAATAAGAGTTGTCATGGGGAGTAAGGGAGAGGGATATATTGGAAGAAATTCTGAATCCAAAATGGGGATAATCGGAAGGATGGTATCTCCTTCAGGCAGTTGTCTATGACTGGCATCATGATATAGGAGTTTGAAAATAAAAAAAAGTGAGACTGAAAATCAAATATTAGTGCAAGGGATTATTCAAGTTGGAGGAAGTGACAGCATAATTGCAAGAGAATATGGTGGTAGGCATTACATCAGACTAATTATCTTGGTCACAGCAAGAATAATGTACTGTTTTAGTATATTTTATTTAGTATACACATCAATGAGGAAATGAACCTCAATGTGAAAGGAGGATCAGCAGTATGAGACAAAATTACTCTCATCTTATGTACTGTGATATGAGAAGCTTTGTAGCTAGAAGATTTTCTTGGGGGAAAATGCTGTTTTGTTTGCTATGAGTAGACTGGTAAGAGGCAGGGATATGTGCTAGTAAATGTTTAATAACTAACTTTCCAGGAAAAAAAATGTATGTACAACATACTTTTACATTTAATCTGCATCAATGATATTTTGTTCATTATTTTCTTAAGTTTAGATTTCAACAAAACAATAAAGTAAGCCCTGCTTTATAGTATTGTCCAAATTCCAGTAAATGCTGACACTGAAAATTTAATAATCAACTTTCCAAGTCAATTTGAGCTGACTACAGCACAACCCTGGACAGGGAAAAAGAGCTAATGTTGTCCATGTCTACCCCCCTGCTAGCTGTCTCCTTGGTATGATATCAATTATGTCATGAAGTCCATTATTATGACTAACCACGGTTATTAGAAATTGGTGGAATTTATCAGGTGATCAAGTCATCAGAATTTACATGTGATGGCATGAAATGTCTTTGCTGTAAGAACCTGGGCAAGTCTCAACCTCTGGTTGCCTCAGTTTCCTCATTTGTAATAACAACACTGGCTATCCAGGGTTCTTGTAAGGGTCTAGTGAGAGAGTAATCATAAAAGTGGATAGCAGAGTGCCTAGCACTATATAAATGCCAGCTGTGTATGTAAATGTTAGCTATTAAATAGTTTTATGTGCCCTAAGGACTTCTGGTTTTATTATGGTATCAGCAAAACATTTGGCAAATAGAATTAGATCAAAAGGAAAGTGGAGCTAAACTTTGTTTGAAGAAGTTAGGGCAAAACAGGTGTCACCAAAAAGGTTACATGGGGTTATCAAGAAATAAGATTGGGGCCTTTAGGTGGTGCAATGAATCGAGTATCAGCACTGCAGTTAGAAGGATCTGAGTTCAAATTCAGGCTCAGAGACTTATTAGCTATGTAACAATCACCTGAACAATTCACCTGAACAAATCATCTAAACCCAATTGTCTCAAAAAAAAAAAAAAAAAAAAACAGAAGGAAAGAAATGAGGTTCAGGAGGGATTATAGAGATCCATGTTCAGGTAAAGAATAATGTATATGTAAAGTAATGTGATATTGCTGAAAGAATGATGATTGGTGCTAGGTTATCTAGGTTCAAATTCTGCCTCTAAGACATATACCTGCATGTCAGGTATAGGAATCCCATCTAATCTCAATGGGCCTCAGTTTTCTCATCTATAAACTGAAGGAAAGGGATTCACTGATCTCTGAGTTTTCTAGCATCTATGTATGATGTATGATCCTACAATCGTGTTTTGAGCTTGAAAATCCAAATCAATTTAATATTTTATAAGTAACTTATATGAGTTAGATTTTGTGTAAGTTACTAGGGAAATCAAGGTAAAATGGCATGGCCCCGGCCTTCATGGAGGCTACACTTTCTTGGTGACAGTTGTTCTGTAGCTGCCTGGGGGCTCTGCTTGAGCTTCCTTGGAATTCTCTCTTCCTAGAGAGCTTCAGATGCTGCTGCCAATCTTACTCTTCTTCTCAGCAACAGCCAAAGCCAAGACAATACCTACATAATGGACCACAAGTGGAACATGAGTCAATTAATGAGAAGGCACAAGGTTGGGGGGATTTACCGATACGAGTATTCCATGTAAGAATCACCAAGCAAGAGTCCTACTTTGTTTCACATCATTCAGCCCTTTGAGTATAACAGAGGGTTCTGTAACTTGAGTGGGATAAAGAGAATTTGGAGGAGGTCCAAGAAAAAGTGAATATTGAAAATCATCAGAGAATTGAAAATGTGTGCCAAAGAATAGAAGCTAAAGGAACTGCTGCTGCTATTTATTTGCAGAAAAGATGACTTAAGAAGCATTCAATTGTAGTGTTGAAGATCTCATAGGATCACAGGTTGGGTTCAAAGAGACTTCAGGGGCTGCATAGTCCAACCCCTTAATTTATTGTTGTTCAGCTATCTGTCTCTTTATGACCCTGGATGTAGTTTTCTTGGCAAAGTCATTGGAGTAGTTTGCCACTTTCTTTTTTTCTGCTCATTTTACAGGTGAGGAAACTGAGGCAAAAAGGGTTAAGTGACTTGTTCTGGATCACACAGCTAGTGAGGATTTGAGTCAGATTTGAATTTAGGTTTTTCCGACTCCAGGTACAGTGCTCTATCCACTGAGTACTTAGATTCCTCAACTCCCTTATTTACAGATGAATAATCTAAGAGTTAGGGAATTTAAGCATAGCTATTAAGTGAAAGAGGGAGGATCTGAATCTGGTCTTCTTGACTCCAAGTCTTTCTCCCTATCCATTATTCCAGAATGCTTCATCTTCTCAGTTCCTAGGCCCTATTGGAAATTTTTTTGTATTATTTTGTTACAATTAACAGACCTTTATTAAATACTTACTATGCTCCATCTAGGGAGCTAAGTGGCATAGTGGATAAAACACTGGGCTTAAAATCAGGAAGAGTTCAAAATCTGCCTCAGATATTTATTACCTTTGCAACTCTGGACATGTCACTTCAACTTGTTTGTCTCAGTTTCCTCATCTGTAAAATGAGCTGGAGAAGGAAATGGCCCACCATTCCAGTATCTTTGCCAAGAAAAGCCCCAATGGGATCACAAAGAGTCACGTAAGAGAAACAACTGAATATATTTCCCATACTTTGCTAGACTCCGAAGATATAAATTAAAAAAAAAAGGGAGACATTCCTTGTCTTTGAGGCATTCTACTAGGGTAGTGAAGTGGTTTACAACAAGTTCACAAATAAATGATGTATATATAAAAGACAGTGTAGTTATTGGTGGAGGGAGACCTAGAAACTGGGGAGAATAGGAATAACCTCAAGAAAGACATGGCCCTTGGCTTACCTTTAAAGGGATTTAAGATTTCTAAGTGAGAAAGGTAAAGAGGGAAAGCATTACAGACATCAGAGCATTACATGCAAAGGCATGGAAGTAGAACATGAGATTTTCCATTTGCTGCCCTGCCTGGTCCATGGAACAAGATGTCCCTTTGAGGCTGAATTCATTGCTTCTAATCTCCACTTCGTGGAACTATCTCAGATCTTAACTAATACCACCTCCCTTAGCCTCCTCTGTCTTCTGATTGGAGGGCTGGAGTACCAAATCTTTCCTTTATAGAGGGCAGAAATTGGGCTTTTTTGCTCATTCCACTCAGTATTTGCTACTCTGCCTGAAATTCCATGAAACAAAATGTCTGGGATACCTCTTTTTCCTGCCTCCTTTTATGCTTTATCTCTCTATTAAAATTGTGAGCTCCTTGAGGGCAGGGATTCTTTTAATTAATTTTATCTCTAGAGTTTTTTTTAAAAAATCAATCTTCTGTCACATAGTATTATTTAATAAATGTTCATTGAATTGTATTATAAAGTTTGAGAGGAAATGATATATAATTAGCTGGGCAAAAGATAGGTTATAGCCAAATTATGGCAACAGAAGATTTAATTTTATCTTAAAGGTAATGGAGAGTCACTGCAGGTTCTTAAGTAATTTTTTAAGCTTTTTAAGTAACAAGCATATACTATTACACACCAGGTACTCTTCTAAGGATATTATAAATATTATCTAATTTTGATCCTTAAAACAATCCAGTGATATTATTAGCAGTGCTATTACTATTTACATTTATAGCTGAGAAAAGAGGCAGAGAGATATAAAGTGACTTGTTCAGGATCACAGAGATCTTAAATATCTGACACTGAATTTGAATTCAGTTCTTCCTAACTTCAGTCAAGTCTCCTATGCTATTTTTATGAGAAAGATTGAGACATGATCTACTTTAACTTAACTATCTACTGTGCCATCTGGAAGTCTAGTAGAGAAAGAAGTGTCTCAGTAAGATTTTTCCATTAGAAAGAATATCACCTTATTAGTTATGTGAAAGATGGGTTTTTAGAGAGAGAAACTGGTTGTAGGGAGGCCAACTGGGAGATAATTATAACAGTCTAGGTGAGAAGTGATGATTTGTATATTCTTTGACTTTTTTGACTTGTGTACATATTTTATTACCCTAATAGAATGTAACTCTTTTGGGGCAGAGACTTTTGCTTTTTTTTATTCCCCTTGACCCTGCAGCATCATATACAGAAGGCAGCTAGAGAATAAATAATAGAATAATAGATTAAGAGGCCATTACATCTACTGCTTATCAATTTGCAGATAAATTAATTGAGGCATAGAAAGCATAAATCATAAGTGATTTTTCTGGGATCACAAACTAGTATCTTTAGGTGGGATATGATTCCAGGTTTTCTTTATTCCAAATCCAATGCCCTATTTACTGGAATGTAAAGATATTACATGGATGATGCTGAGTATATTGAATTTTAATTAATTCCCCTTACTCCCAAGATATTTTTATTCTGAAGATATAGACATAAATAAATTGCTATAAGAAACTGGAAGATATTAAAAAGGTAACTGGAGACTTTTCTGGAGATGTTTGAGAAAATGACAGATTATTTTCTGGAATGATTTAAGTGAAGTCTTGGGGTTGGATTAATTTGGTGATTTTCAAGATGTCTTCCATCTGGTGACTGTACAGTACAGCAGAAGTACCATCCTAATATGTTTCTTTGTTATTTTTAAATTCTTTATTAAGTTGTTATAATCCCTAACAACTTTATATATTGCATAATATGATGCATTAACATTTTGATAAAGCAGTATAGCAGGCAGGTGCCAATCTTATTACTTACTGACAGCTTCAGAGGAGAAACTTCACTGCATCATTAAGAGGTAGCATGATGAAATTCAGTGACAGTTTATACCTCCATCAGCATCCAAGACTACTCTGCAAACTTCCTACTTGTCCTCATCTTTTGAAGAGAAATCAAAATTCACAGAGTGGCTCAGTTGGTCGACTTTTCTCTTATTTTTGTTATGCTACAGTGGATCCTGGTCTTCATGGTAGATAGTTTATAATTTTTAAGTGTCAAGGATTTCATATTATACATAGATAACAGAAACATCATTCAACAGACTGATAAAAAGGCAACAAAATAGTTCTGGAAAATTGCAGTACATTAAAAAAATCATAAAATATCACCTATTTGAGTGTTTATAATACCATGTGTTAGATCTTCAAAATTTAAAAAGTATGGCCCTGGTAGCTTAGCTAATGTAGCTAAAACCATTATAAGGCCAATACTTCCATGTTGTTTCTAAGAATTCACAAGTATTTTTTTAAACATATAATATCTCCTGGGGACAGAGTGCTAGATTTGGAGTTTGAAAAACCTGGATTCAAATTCTTTCTCTGATAAGCATTTACTAGTTGTGATACCACAAGAAAGTCATGTAATCTCTGCAGGAGTTAGAGATCTCTGAGAGTTTTCTAGAGTTGGAGATGGATTGTAAATTGTATTCCTTCAAAGAAGTCACAAGTTCTTAATGTACTGATGCATCTTATTAAATCTGTTACATCCTTGTGAGGTAGGGAATGACTCACCACACCATTCTTAGAAATGGGAATGGAAATTATTGTTCAGTCACTTCAGTCCTGTTAGACTCCTCATGTCAGCATTTGGGATTTTCTTGACAGATATTGGAGTTTTTTGCAATTTCCTTCTCCAGCTCATTTGACAGATGAAGAAACATGTGACCTATCTGGGGTTACACAGTTAGTGTCTAAGGCTAGATTTGAACTTAGGAAGATGAATCCACTGTGATTACCAACTAGCTGTCCACTTATGTATATATATGTGCATATACCTATATATCCATAGGCATCTTAGTGAATGTGGCATTTCCTTTTTGCTAGAATATTTATGTACTGAAAAAGTTTATTCTCTTTTCCTTATGGAATGCAAATTAGAATTTCATACTTTGAACCCCAAGGAAAGAAAAAAATATATAACAAACAAAAATTCAAAGTCCCAAAACCTAGATCTGAAAGAAGAATTATCAGTTAATGCTTTGCTTTCTACAAATCACCTCTTCCGACTCCTAAAATGAAGTGATCATTTTAAACACACGTCAAAGATGAAACTTTTCCTTTATTAAAAAGAAAGCTGGGAATCTTCATTTGAAACTTTCATCATCATCATCATCAACCCAATTTGGGAAACTACCACACCTTCACTCTGAACAACTACAAAAAATACCTTAAAACATCTCTTAATAAATCCCTTGTAGAAATATAACTCTTTTGCATAGGTTTCCTTTTCTCCTTTCTAAGGTATATGCTTGGGTTAACAGAGATATATTTGCTGAAGTGTTGTGTAACAGGCAGAGTATAGCATTAGCACTCAAGAAGACCTGACTATTCTGGCTCATTCTAAGTCTCAGTTTCCTCATTTGTAAAAGGAAGTAGTTGAACAGGATGACTTTAAGGGTCCTTCCAGTTCTTCATCTATGATGTCTGAAATAATTTAAATGGGTAAGACAAATTAATTATGTCCTCCATATTTTTAGATTCCTTGAATTCAGAGAATCTTTATTTTAACCCTTATTCTTATTGTGAGTAGCCTTTCATCGAAGACTATTCAACTTGGAGATTCTTTCAATTATTAGAAAAAATTTCTTCTCATCATGCTTAATTTGTCTCTCTACATCTTTTACTCATTGCTCCCAATTTTTTCTTCTAGGACCTAACAGAAGAAGATTTGTGCATCTTATATTTTAAATAACTGAAGATAACTATCATGACTTCATATAAGCCTTGTCTTCTCAAGGGTTAACACTCTGGGTTTGGCCAGATTCAATTAGTTAAAAATCTTGTTTTGTTGTTGGATCATGTCTCTATCTTTCTCATAAGAATAACATTGGAAACTTGGATTTGCTAAAATAGATATAGATTCTTTCTACAGCATTCCCTGTGCTATTGGTTTAGTAGCCCTGTCACAAAAAGAAAATAAGGTTAGTCTGGCATGACCTCTTGGATAAAGCCATGCTGGTTATTTTGTGATTACCACTTTCTTTTCAAGATGTCTATTATCTTGTAAGTAATATGTTATAGAATTTACCCTAGGATATAAAATAAAGTTCTTTGATAGTTTTCAGATTCTTTCCCCTCTCACAGATTTTAGTTCAGAGCTCCAAAGTTTTTAAGTGGGATTTTGGTCACTGTGATTGTTGAACTGTGGATTTTGTGGATCTCCATAAGAAATGAATGAATCCATTAATTCAGAGAGCAGTTGCCTGGCAACTTTGAGTTTGTTTCTATCACACTCATTGATTGGACAAAACTTAATCCCAGCATAATATAGATGGAATTTTTTCCTCCTCATTCCTTCAGAATCAGATGCATTAATAGAGTGTTTAAAATTTTTTCAAAGTGATCTAGTTTTTTCTCCTCCTTAGAGTGTCAACTTTAGGAGCATGTGATGTGTCAGAGGGGTGAAAAATGTATACAAGTTCCTGTTGTGCCTGCTAGAGATTGATGAAGGTGTAGTATAGATTATCCAGTTCTCTGGACTAGCTCCACTAATCCCTGTGATTCGTTTTGCTCCTCTGATTGAATCACTATTTAATACTGACTACAAAAGACCCAGAAAGGTAGATGTACCTTTTGTTGTCCAACTGGGATCATAAATGAGTATGTTCCAGGCTTGAAACCTTAAAGGTCTTCACTAGCTACTTCCAAAGGTGTTCAACAATGGCTGTATTGATTGGAGGATTTGTTTTTGTTTAGTGAGTCATTTTCTATTTGTCTAAAGGGCATACTCTGTCTTTGTTAGCAGTTATTTCTAGTATAAAGAATCAGCAACACCTACAAATAAGAAGGCTCATTCCTGAAAAGCAGATGTAAATCCATTTATTTCAGTTTTTCTCTGTCTTATCCCTTCCACCTTTGACCACCTTTGCCTCTAAATTACTCTATTTAAAAGGCTTCAGGGCACTATCATTCACCAGCTGGAGAAAAGCCTTCCTGACCACACACTCTCTCTGACCTCACATAGTGAGTTAATAGTAACCACTTCATCTCCAAGCTTGAGGTGACATTAGACTGAAGGCATTTATCAGGCTGTGTGACTGGCAGAAAGGGAAGGAAAAGCCTTGCTCACATACTAGAGATGTGGGTTATATGTATCCCAGGGAAACTCGGAAACGAGAGTATTTGCTGGGCAAAAGAACTGTTCTGATATGGCTTTTGGTACTGTTTCAGTTATTGGATCATAGGATTATAATTCTCAAGTTGGAAGGAACCTCAGATGTCAGTTTGCACCCCAGGTCAATCATAAGATGGAAATGAGATTGGCAATGCTACTACTCTCAGGGATCTAGGAACAGACCTGGGGTTGACTATTCTTACTATTGTTGTTCCTGAGTCTCTACTGGTGTTCTTCTGCTAAAAAAAATCAGCCACCTGATTCAGTGAACTTTTAATGAATTTTTCCTCAAAAGGTTGTTGCTGCTATTACTATTCAGCCATGTCTGACTTTTCATGACCCCACTTAGGGTTTTCTTGATAAAGATTCTGGAGTGGTTTACCATTTCCTTCTCCAGCTTATTTGACAAATAAGGAAATTGAGGGACAGAGTTAAATGAGTTGTCTAGTGTTACATAGGCAGTAATTGTCTGAGACCAGATTTGAACTTGTGAAGATGAGTCTTCACTCTATCCACTGTGCCATGTAGTTATCCTATAATGATTACACAACATTCTACCCCTTAAATTTGGTATGCATTTTCCCATACCTATACACATGTGTATGTCTATGTGCATGTTTATATACATATATACATCTCACCCTCTCCCTCCCCCCCCCCAGGTACCTTTGCAACAAGTAAGAACAGTGAAGCAAAACAAATCTCCATATTATTCTCTCTGTCTCTCCTTCCCCCTCCCCTCTCTTTCCTTTCCTCTTTCTTCTTTCATTTCCTCTATTTTTCTCTCCCTCTCCCTCCACCCTGAATCCATCACTCTGTTAGGGTTTTTTCATTGATCCTTTTATTGTTCTTGATCTTAAAATCTACTTCTTGACAGAATTGTTTTTGTTATTGGTGGAGCAAAATTAATCTAAAAACCTGTGCTAAAGAAGTTGTTAACCATTTGTATCAATCATCACAACAAAAGAAAGTAGGAATTATATTCTACCAGAATTGACGTCAAAAGGTCCTATGAAGTAAGGGAATGTGAGCTTACTGAAACTAGTGATAACTGATTTAACTAAATTTCACAGGCTTCAGAATAGAAAAAAATTTGCTAGGTTGATATGATTATGATATTGGATGGATTTAAGGATGGTTTGAACAATCTATAAAGATTCTATTTTGTCAAAAGAATTTGGAGTTATTGTCATATACTTTTTGGGAGTGTCTTGAGACTTCCAAGTATTTTATATATTGTAGAGTCATTTTAATGTAATATCTCATTCTATCTTCTGTTGGGTTTTGTTGATAATATTTAGAAATACTGATGGTTTATGTGGATTTATTACATATTCTGTAACTTTACTTGTTATTTCAATTAATTTTTACTTGACTCTGTGGCTTAAGCAAACCATCAAATCTGCTGTGATATAAAGTGATAATTTTGTTTACTTTTTATTTTTGTTTATTCTGTTATTTTTGTCTTATTGTTATAGTTAGGATTTCTAAAACTATATCAAAGGGTGATAATAATAGAAATCCTTGCTTTATCCCTGATTTCACTGGAAAAGGTACATTAAATATAATGCTGGCTCTTGGTTTTAGATTAGACTTTGTTTTAAACAAGGAAGATCATCCTGATACCTCTTAATTATCCAGGAGAATTCATTTTTAGTCAAGAAAACACAAACTACATATAGACACAAATGTGGAAGGCAATTGCTGTATGTATTTCTATTGATCACCCTTGTCATCAAGTCACCAAGTCACCACAACAGAACTAAAATGAAACCTTACCAATGATGTTTAAATATCTCTGCTGGTCATGTCACTATAGAAATAGATCATACGTTCATCCAGACTAATAGTTCTCAAAGTTTTTGGCCTCAAGACCCCTTTATACTCTTAAAAATTATCAAGGATCCTCCTCCAAGAGCTTTTGTCTGTGGACATTATATTTATTGATGTTTGCTATATTAGAAATGAAAAAGTTTTAGTATTATTATAAAAATTGTTTTGACCTTGTGGACCCCATAAAAGGGTCTCAAAGATCCCCAAAGGGCCTCAAATCATGCTTCAAGAAACACTAACTTTGGGCATCCACTAAAAATTAGCTCAGAGTCTGAAACCTTCAATTCTACTTTCTCCTATACCAGAATTGTTATCTAAACTCCTAAAGATAAAAATTGAGTAGCTTTATTATTCAAGCCATTCAGGTAACAAAAATGAAGGGGAAAACAAATGGTTGGTTACATATGCAAACAAATTGTCAGTTACTTTCATTTAAATAACATATTTGGATCAGTGTTTTCTAAATTCAGAACTGGTTACCGCAGGAAAATAAACTATCTTATTTATCCTCCCAGCAGAGGTCATCTCTTGGATATTTTCAGCCTGATTAAGAAAATTCCTTCAGGTAGGACCCTCACCTGGGGCAGCTAGGTGGTGCAATGGACAGAGTGCCTGGTCTCAGACACTTAGTAGCTGTGTGACCCTGGGCAACTTAACCCTGTTTGCCTTAAGTTTCCTCATCTATAAAATGAGCTGGAGAAGGAAATGGCAAACTATTTTAGTATCTCTGTCAAGAAAACCCCAAATAGGGTCACGAAAAGTCAGACATGGCTGAACAAGAAAGTGCCCCCAAACTTCCACAAAAGTACGTAATTGTTATTTGACTGCCACCTATCCCACTGAACTAAGTTACTAGAACTTAAGAGAACTTAAGAACCCACTTACCCTAATAATTTTTGTAACAATCTACCATTTTACTTTTCTTAGATTATCAGTAATTTTGCCATTGGGATGAGAAAAAAAGAGGCAAATGTCAAACAATGTCACTTGGCCATGTCTTATATTTTTTCTTTCTTAGTTTCTAGTATATTTTCATTGTTTAATAAATGTTTCTTGACTGAATGAAACAAGAAAGTAATGATCTTATTTAATTTACTTTCATTTCTCCTTCTGAAGACAAATAAGATAGAGTGTCCTGGAATATCTTCATACAAATGCACTTGCTTTATGTGAAGAGAAATCAATTGGACAGCACTCATTTAACCATTTCAGACTCACGTCTAAGTATCAGTCAATCAACAATAAAATGCCTCCTATGTGCCAGGAACTATTTTAAGTGGTAGGGATTCAAAGAAAAGCAAAAACCAATACCTGCTCCCAAGAAACTCACAGTCTAAAAGGGAGACAACATGCAAACAAATATGTACATACAAGATATGTACAGCATAAATTGGGGGTAGTCTCAGAGTGAAGGCACTAAGAATAGAAGTACTAATCTATTTTTTAATTTCTCTCCCTTATGTCTTTATGTCCTCCCTACAAATTTAAGTTTGCTTTATAACAGGAACTATATTGTATGAGATTTCCTCAATTCCCTGAGTCTAGTTATTCTAGAAGCAATTTTACTTTATGTGGGAGAAGTCAGCTATGTGTGAACAGGAGAAGAGTGGGTAGGGGGGCTTCTCACAACAACACATGGATCTACCAGGAGTAATGCCAACTAAAAAGACCAGATTTATATTCAGTTTCTAAATCTGGAATTTACTATTTTTTCCCCACAAGGACTAAAAGATTGTAGTTAATTTACATCCATATACATTAAACTAGCTTTGATATCTATACAAGCAAAATGTACCAAACCTTTTCAAACAAGTATGGGGACTGGGGAATAACAAATCAAATAATCATACAAGACTTACAAATTTAAAAGCAGCACAATGAATTTAATAATTCAAAGAATAAAGAAGCAGTAACCAAACCAGAATTTGCTTTGATTGTTTAAAAAAGTCCCTCACCTCTAGACAAGCAATATTAGCTCCTTTGGGAGGGAGCAAATCAAAGAACAGAAAGAATATCTTTTCTAAAGTCTGCTGAGCAAGGCAGTCAAAGATTTGGGATTAAAACCAGTTCACTGTCTGCTGAGTTATGCTCACAATATGGAACCCACACTGTAATGACAAAAGTATGATGTGACAGAAAAGTATGGGAGTGAAAGTAAAACAGTCAAACAAACAAAAAAACTGACCTCTAGTTTGAGACCTTGATAGCTTTAGGCCTCAGCTTCCAATTTCATAAAAGAAGAGAAATGGACTACATCATTTCTAAGGCTTCTTTCACTCTACCTTTCCTTAATTCTGAGCTCATGGGACATAAATAACTAGTCAAATCATTTTGACATAGAACAATTCACTTCAACAAACATTTATTTTGTGGCTGGTTGCTGTGTATAATGTACTGTACTAGGAATTGGTGGAGATATAAAAGTTAGAGATATTCTGTGGTATTAAGGAGGTGAAAATCTAATTCAAGGGATTCTTAACTTTTTTGTGTCATAGATCACTTTGGAAATCTGATAAAGTCCTTGGACATCTTCTCAATCTGTTCCATGTAAATACATAAAACAAAATATATAGAATTATGAAGGAAGTCAATGTATATTGAAATACAGTTAACACAAATATTTTTAAAAAATATTTTACAGACCCTTGGTTAAAAACCTCTGGTCTAGTAGGAAATAAGCAATATGCATCTCTCTAACACAATTACACTATCTAATTAAAATACAAATACACAATCTAATACCCTAGGGCACCTAGGTGGTACAGTGGATAGAGTGTCAGCCCTGACGTCAGAAAGTCTCATATTTCTGTATTTGTATCTGGCATCAGACACTTACTAACAAGTCATTTAATCCCACTTGCCTTCATTTCCTCATCTATATAATAATCTGGAGAAGGAAATAGCAAACCACTCCAGTATCTTTGCCAAAAAAAAACTCGAAATAGGATAACAAAGAGTCAGTTTTATGACTGAAACAAATGAACAACAACAACAAATATTCAATGGACAAAACCCCAAAGTTGGAGGTGTGAAGATGGACTGTCTTTTGTGCTGGGGTATCATTCCAGCTGCATCATCCTAAGAGACCCTGAATTAGTATGTCCTCATCAGGTCAATACAATCCTTACCACTAGTAAGCTTCTATCACTCTTTTTTTGCATTCTATTTCCTATCACTCCATTATTATTTAACAGGTTTTTTTACTTGCTAATTCACTATAAAAAGGCTTGTGCCAGTCAGCTATTTAATCTTTTCTCTATCATAAATCATAGGATCCCAGTTGACCTGGATATAAGTTGACCTGAGTTTTTCTGTCGACTCTCATCCTACTGCTGCTGCTACATGGCAACAGATGTTGATGAGAGGTAAGGAGTTCTTTTTGCTCTTGCCTGGCACTTGTCACCACTGATTCCCATGACTACTGCCCCACACACTGACTCCAGCTCCTTGTTGTCAGCAGTGTTGAACAGCTGCCTTCTATCCAGCATTTCCCACTCCTGACTAGTACCTTGTAGTACATCAGTGATCAATAGCAGTCAGAAGTGAGGAGATTTCCAATGGTATATCTGGCACACAAACTGATTCAGTTGGGAGATTTTTGTTTTTACCTCTGGAACATCCCCTTTGGGATACCAAATTTGTATATATACACATATGTTAAGCATCCAGAGGGGTGGCACAGTAGCTAATTCTGTTAATGTAGTTCTTGAGCCCCCATCTGTGTCCTTCCCTTTAAAAATCAGTCAGTAGGCTCAACTGGTTCTTAGCCAAGGCATTTACTTACAGGATATATCCAGATTAGTAGTTACAAACCTTCACCTTTTGGTATAATTCGGTGCTATAGCATCTGCAGGAAGAGTAGGAATACAATGAAAAGTTTCATTCTAGTCTGAAGTAGCTCCTTGGCAAATCAGGGCATAGCTTTGTTTCTAGTCAGCTTGCTCAGTTGGGCTAGTTCCTCACAAGGAATTGTATCTCTGCTGGAGGGATCCATTTGCTAGGCTTCCTGGGCTTTCTTTCTGATGGGTAGCAGTAGCGTCTACTACCTGATGACCGCTCCTGAGGTACTGCTATGCTCTTTTAGAAGAAGCAGAGACATTTAGCCTAGGATTTGTAGAAACTTCTTTGGTTCTGTTTTCTTTGGGCCAAAGCTCTAAGGCTTGCCCTCATCCAGGCAGGAGGAAGTAGGAAAGAAAAGATTTAGACTTTTCTTCTGATAAGAGGGACAGGAACTGGAAACCTCCTGTTAAGAAGAGAACTCAGCTCAGACAACTGCTGCACTACTTTGGGGTTTTTCTGACTAATTTCTCCTTGAGGGCAGGGATTGTCCTTTTTAATTTAATTTTATATTGGTATTCCCAGCACTTGGCATGTGCCTGGCACCTGGCACATAATAAATGCTTATTGATTATTGATGATGTTCTTCCTCATTCGTGATTGAGCCCCTTCAGTGAGAGAAACCACCCTAATAATTTACAAGTATCTTATACATTTCAGAAAAGTCCCTAATTGGACATGTTATCATTGTCTTCATCATTTTCATTATCTTTGTCTTTGTCTTCTTCTTCCTTCTTTCTTTCTCTTTTCTGTCCATATATGGGTATATATATATATATATATATGTGTGTATATATATATACATATATATACACACCTACATATATGCTTAAATATATGTATACACACATATATTTTACTCATTGCCTCAAATCCCCTACAAGATTTGGAACTATTTTTATCATATCTGAAAAGATCCTCAATCTTGTATCTTAATATCTCTGTTTTACTCCATATGGCCTACAAATTTACTAGATTCTAAAAGAATGTTACTCTTATACCTTCAAAGATGAACTAGGACATACAATTATCCTAAATAATCTGAAAATAATATATTTTTAAGCAATGTTTTAATTTAATTTTTTTCACAACAAAATAACTAGAATACTTAGCCATACAGTTACTTTACATGTCTGGTGACAAATACAAATTTGTTCCTATCATAGCTACTTTATGAGTTATAGGCTTTTTGAAGGCTGAACTAGAAAGCTAACCACTATCATTTCTATGTGAAAATGTGCTTCAGTTTCCAAACAGGCTTTTAAAAGAATTTCTTGGGAACAAAGACCAAGTGTAAATTAGGGATGCTTATAGTTTCCAATTCCCATGATGTACAGGCAGAAATCATTTTTTATATAAAGGGAAAAAAATAAAGGTAGGAAACTTCATTGCCCTTCCCCCTTCTTCCACTCTACCCCCCAAATAATATATCTTTTTCTTCCCTCCCTCCCCTTCCCTCCTTTCCTCCTTCTCTTCCTCCCTCCCTCCCTCCCTCCTTTCCTTCCTTCCTTTCTTCTTTCCTTCCTTTTTTTTTATTGGTAGAGACACTTTCCACCACCCCAAAAACAGTAACCTCTTCTATGATCTGGGAGATGGTCTTTAAGAAGTGCAAATGGTGTCTTTCCAAACTTAACAAAGCTGACTCTTAGCAACAGTCTCTCATTAGGTATATCCTTGAAGGTTTTTAAATCTGGTAGGAGCTGGCAGAGCTTGTACTCTTTCAGCATAGCTTTAGAGAACTTTAGATCATAAAGTTACAGAACGGTGAAGTATCAAAGTCCATTCTTCTGGAAGCACTACTTCATGACAAACCCAGTTATATGAGATGAGATTTGATCCTATTTTTACAGATTTAGAGAAAGATTTCATGACTCACTTCAGAATCTTTGGCAGAAAATTCTTCCTTATGTCTAATCTAAATCCTAAATCCCCATAATTTTTACCACAAAAATGAAGGTTATTTTCCCACAAAAAAACCTCAAGTATATGAAATACACTTATGTAAAGTTCAGTCTTACAGCACCTTTGGAAGACAATGTTAAATAGATTTGAGTGCTAGACTAGTAATCTAAAAACCTGAGTTCTATTCTCAGATCTCTCATTTATCACGTAGATGATCTTGGATAAAGGACCATATTTCTGACAGTTTCCTAATCTCTAAGAGATATAATTATCTTGCCAGTTGTGAGGATAAAATGAGATGATGTAAGTAAAAGTACTTTCTAAACTACAGCAGCATACAAATTAAGATACTATATTATTGCAATGGTTTTATATTTTATTTAGAACATTTCTCTTGAAAATTAACATGTTCGTGTAGAAAATCCATCCATTCTTCTTGCTTGGGCAACAGGTATGAATTAGAGCTAAAGCTTGGTGGTCACTATTCTCTACATATTGCTTGATACTGTCTCTGGCATCTTGGTTCACACGCTTAATTCTCATTTCTGGTCAATCTACATTAATCATTCTTTTGACTAAATCCAGTTTAAATCTTATGATTTCTAAGAAAGTTTCTCTGATAAAATTCTACTCTACTCTGAGAATGTCCTTACTCTTCTGAAGGGTAAGGGAACAGTAAGTTTTAAAAAGGAGTCTTGATACTTAAAAGGGTGTGAAATCATTGAACAGAGATAGGTTTATGCCCAGTTTTTCCAATGGCTTATTTTTGCTTCTATTGCTTCTTGCTGTTTAAATGGTTATATTCACAATTTAGATCCCAACCTCTTAAACTGTGGTTTGTGATACCATATAGGGTCTTGTAACTGAATGTGGGGGTTGTGAAATTATGATTTATTATTAGTAATTGATTTGTGTACCTATTTTATATAACTATATACCTGGGGTCATGTAAAAATTTCTTGGGCTAAAAGGGGATACGAGAGGAAAAAGTTTAAGAAGTCAATATAGGTCAACTTCCTCTGAAGTGTTTGACAAAAGAGTGTGTATTCTAAAGTGGCTCTGACTTCTCTGCATGTCAAGAAAATGAAATAATTGGTGAAAAGGGCAATTTCTATTTTCTTTTGGCCTCCTTGTTATAGCAACTACTAAACTTTTGGCTTAATCTTTGCTTAATACTGTTTAAAGTTTTGCAAGAAATGGTGATATTGTTGATGTCTTTGGCTCCCTCCACCTTCATTTTCCAATCTTCTGGCATCTAGCACTTTGTTGAGACAGTCAGGTTGAAGCTTCTGCAATTTTTCAACTTCTTCTCTTTATTTTTTTTTCTAATTTCATGTTGATTTTGAGCTTTGCTTTTATAGATGATATTATGAAGCATACCAACAGCTGATACAAATATAACTCCCACATTAGTGATATGACATTTTCTAGTTGTTAAAATATTAATTTCATTTTGGGAGAGATTTCATTTTTGGAGAGATATTTTTTTGTTCTTACCATGTAGCAAGGCTCCTGATTCTCTTTAGGAAAAAAAGTTTTTCCTGATAGAGAGTCATAGGATTAATGTGTAGATCATATTCACTTTGATTTCTCAAAATCTCTTTGATACATCAAATTAACCCATATTTTCTGCTATTTTCCTCTACATCAGCTTTAAGACTTAAATAAGGAATCAAAATATATGCTGACTTGTTTTGGAAGATTTTAGAGAGCCTGTGTAGAATTTTCTTTTCATCATTTGGAATTGATAATGGTATATAAGTTACAATTATCATCATGCTGTTTTTTTATTTTGCTCATCATGATTACTGCAAGATGCAAGGAAAAATATCCTATGAAATGATATTTTAAGTTGCTTTGGGGTACATGATGAAATCATTGCTTCCAAGTCCTTTGACTCTCCAAAGAGAGCCGTAGCACTATTTGGGGGGGGTGTAATTGTTTAGTTGCAACTTCCTTTTGTGGCCAACTTCTATTGGAATTATTCCAATTTGTGATTATTAGTGAAAGATCTCATATTTAGACTATTCACAGTTAATGTTTATAAATGTTCTTTAAAAAAACCCTTTTTTTCGATTACTCTTAATATTGTCTGATCTTTTTTTGGTGGCCTTTCTATCATCATCATGGTGGATATGCAAGGGGATTACAAAGAATCAGGGCCATCTTCAATTTTTATTCTTTCATGCACTGCCATGATTAAAAAATTCCTTTCTTAGTGGTGAACCAACTGGTAACATGCTTCTTAGCTTGGCTGGTACTCAGTAGAGCTCTATCTGTTACCAGGGCCATGCTCATTGCCTTTCCAGCATGGTAAAACTTGTTAGAGCTTATGCTCCAGACACATAACATTTGGGACCCCAGCGCTGTCTCCACACTATAATGATACATGAGAGCAGGCTTTGATGGAGGAAAGTAAGTTTGTGATTGTTTTCCTATTTAATCATTCTGTATTTTTGTTGGAGCCAAAAATAAAACAAAATTGCTTGGTGAGTAAGTGCACTCATCTATTTCTTGCAATAACTACAATAATTCAGCCCATGCTTTGGATAAAACTGTCTCATTTGATTATATATTGCATTATAATGTAAGGTTGCATTACAGTTGCTTTATGCATGCACATCTCTCCCCCACTAGAAGAGCTCTTGCAGGATAGGGATCACACACAGTCTCTGTTTTTGTACATCTACAGCATGTAGTACAATCATGAGTATACAAGAGGAGCTAAATGCTCCTTTGAAGAACAAAGACAATGATGGAAGTCAGTGATTTGTCACCATTATATAATTTCTGCGTTCTAGCTGCTTCCACTGCTTAGGACTTTCAGGATGTTTGTGCTCACTGGAAAGCTACCTGTAACCACAGATTTCACTTGTTTCCTTGGAGTAAGGTCCTTTCTTCACTACATCTCTGTTGAGCTGGAAAGGTCCATCACAAACTACATTATTTTGCTCCTTGTCCTGAAACCAGTAATGGGAGCCACTGTCCTTCTCTTCTGAGACTTCTGATGACACAAATATTAGAGTGGGATTACCCCATCTCTGTGAATGAGTTTTCTGTTTACAAGAGGAGGGTTTCTTAATCCTGTTTGTGCCATTTCCTCCTTATGGTAGGTAGATGGACCCTAAGGATCCCTGTTCAGAATAATGTTTTTAAATGCATAAAATAAAATACTTAGGAAGAGAAAGGAAGACAATTATATTGAAATATACATAAACATATCTATTTGTCTGTCTATCTATCATCTATCTATTCACAAATCCCTACAGGGAGATAAAATCAGATCAGAATTACCATTAGGTTCTATAGCTTAGTGTAGTAGAGAGACTACTGGAATAAGAGTCTTTGAGACTTTAGCTTGAGCTCTGGCTCCCTGGCATCTGTTGATCATTACCAATCGTTGAACCTTTCAGATCTTTGTTTTATTCATTTAGGCACTGTTTGAATTAGGCAGCTGCAAAAGTCCCTTTCAAAGTGATCAGGCAATTCTGCCAAATGGCTATATCTGTTTGCCTGATCATAAAAGCAATTGTGAGAATCACGCAAAATAACACACATACCAAATCTTTTGCAAAGTGCCATACAAATACAAAGTACCATTTCTTAATATCTGAAAAGGGCACTGAGTTTGAATTGTTCTGATTTGATTGATTCTTATTGAATTGAATTGACTAGAGGATCTGAATTGTAACCCATGCTACTTACTATATGACTCTGAGTGAGTCACTTCCTTTCCCTTTCTACCTTTCTCACCTGCAAAATAAGGAATTGGACTAGATGATGTCTAGGATCCTTTCCTAGTCTAAAACCTTTGGACCAATTATTACCCAGTGCAGTTTCCAGAGAGGACTGACAAGTCAAAATGGAAATATTCAAGCCACACTTCAGTTCCTTGGCACACTAAAGCAAATTCAGTAGCTTTTTCTTTTTGGTCACAGATGCATCTTAAAAAATAAACAAAAGAGAAAAGAACACTCAGCTGGCAAGAAAATGAACCAACAGCAACATGGTACACATATGGAGGCACAGGTCTGGAGTAAGGGGATGAGAGGAATGGAAAGAAAATGGGGAAGGGGTGGAGAATGTTCTGTTGTTATTTGCTGAAAGCATCTGTTCTTGAAACAGACTCATGCTGGTGACACACAGAAAAAAATGCAAGTTATCATACCAATTATGAGAATCCAGAGAAATTAAGCTTTTAAAGGACTAGTAACTAGGTTAATGTTATCTGACTTGTCTGGCTAATGCATGTTGGGGGAAGGGGAAGAATAATGTACTTTTGGATAACTGCTTTCAATAAAGATAAGGTGAAGTAAAAAAGTTATACGAGAAAGGAAAGATCATTTCACTAAAAATATGTATTTTGGGGATAACAATTGACAAAACAGACATGCTGGATAAGAATACCTGATGTGGGCTTGCATTCATTTGTCTTTATCATGGCAGTGTCATCTTTTTTTTTTTCTTAATTAAAGCTTTTTATTTGCAAAACATGCATAGGTAATTTTTCAACATTGACCCTTGCAAAGCTTTCTGCTCCAAATTTTTCCCTCCTACTCCCCACTCCCTCCCCTAGATGGCAGGAAGTCTAATACATGTTAATTCTGTTAAAATATTTGACAGATCGAATATGTATATACATATTTATACAGTTATCTTGCTGTACAGGTAAAAAAAACTGAGAAGGAAAACATAATGCAAGCAAACATCAATAGAAAGTATGAAAATACTATGTTGTGGTCCAGATTCAGATCCCACAGGCCTCTCCCTGGGTGTATATGGCTTTCTTCATCACTGAACAATTGGAACTGGTTTGAAACATCTCATTGTTGAAGAAAACCACGTCCTTCAGAATTGATCATTATATAGTCTTGTTGTATGGCAGTGTCATCTTCAATTATTTCTAGCTAACTATGTAGCCACCTCCTTCTATACAGAATTTGGCATACGGAGAGTTGGCTATCATATTTTTGGTTGGTCAATCAGGGATGATAATGAAATTAATCTGAAGAGGAGGATACATTTCTGAACCAATTGTTGAATACTTGTCTAGATAGATCTCTTCCCAAAATAACTGTTTAAAAATTAGATCACGTGTGGGATTTCAAGAGAGGAGACACTCTTCATTAAGGATTTGCTGTTCCCAATTACAAATATTTCCTATGCCAATGCACATTTCTTCCTTCTAGAGTCATGACTTTGCTTTTATTGATATGGAGGACTGGCTAGTGGATAATGTGACTTAATTTCCATTACTCTCCATTCATGTATTTGGCACCTCAGTCAAAGTTAGAGGGAATGTTGTTATTCATGCATATAGATCAAATTTCTTTTTTTCCCCCTTGGCTACACCAATTCCTTTTCTTTTCATTTATTATGGATATTCTTGTATTTTCCTGATGGGTCCAATCTGTACATACTATCTCTGAGGACTACCTGAACATTAAAAATGGTGGAAAACTGTAATTCTATGAAATGATGAATATTTAAATTTTTTATTTCTTTTTGTTTTTTTTTTCCTGAACATGATTGTTGTCTTTACCATTAACTTGAGCAGTTGTATTGGTCTCAGACCAACCACAAAGAAGAGAGTAAACCTGGACTAACCTGTTTCCTATGAGAGGCAAAATAGTTGCCCAATCTAATGATCTTTTCTCAGTACTCATTCTTTTTGATCTCCATGCAGCCTTTGACACTGTTAATAACCTCTTTCTGCCTAATATTACCATTCTAGATTTTTGAGATATCATTCCTTTCTCCTGGCTCTTCTTTTCCCAGACTTCTTTGCTGGATCTTTAAAATAAGGTTATACCCAATAATCATATCCTCCTACTTCTGTCTATTGACTTCTGTTCTTTCTCAATATTATTTTCTATCCAAATGCTAGCACTCTTCCACTAAGTATTTTCATGCTTCATAGAATCATGGATTTAAAAATGGAGGGAAGGTTTCTATGCCCTAGTGCCTTTCTTCTGAGATTACCTTCCATTTACATTACATAGATCCTGTATATACAATTTTTTTGCATATTGCCTCCCCTTCATTACAATGTGATCTATGTGAAAGTATACAGAGATGTTGGACAAGATAATGTCTAAGAGGCCTTGCCTCTCTAAAACCTTTGGATCTATTATTTTTATGAAGTTTTCAGAGAGGACTGAGAAATCAAAATGGAAATATTCAAGCCATTCTTCAGTTACTTGGCATATGAAAGCAAATTCAGTTTTTTCAAGTTCAATTTTCTCTGTATCCTTTGTTTAGATAGTGCTAATACATAGTAAATATTAATTAAAGGTTTGCTTTTTGCTTGCTTATTAATGCTAATTATCTTAAGATTATAGATTTTGAGCTGGAAGTTACCTTAGAGATCACTGAATTCAATAGCCTTATTTTATAGTTAAGGAAACTGAGACAGATTTGGATCTAATTTTTTTCTGGTTTTTTAGCCAGTTCCCTATGCACTTCATACCATATCACTCAACTTTTCACAATGTGAAGAAACAGAGTTCCCTTGTACAAAGTTGTAGTAGCTCCTGAACAGGTAGTAAGTACATGAGTATTGGATCATAAGCCACTGCACAAATTTGTATTTTAAATTAATTCATCATTTGGCAAAAATTATAACCTCATATTTATATAGTATATTGTTTAAAATTAAAAACTCTGGAAATTGACTGATAACTTGATCTAGGCTTGTTAAAGAATCTTTTTTCCTTCTTCCCTTGAGAGCTTTGGCATAAAGGTAGCTTTGTCTCAGATTGCAAACACCTGGGGGAATGGAGCAGAGCACGCCAGAGCCATTCTCAACTAGGGTTCTGTGATGTTGTCCCAGACTACCCCATGGTGCCAAGTGGAATAACTATCCTGGGGGGACCACATCCTCTGCATTATCTCTTAATAGACATGAGGGCCAGGTCACCTCTCTCCCTCCAGACCATCTTTTGGGCAGGTAGGTAGTGCAGTAGATAGAGTGCTGGGTCCAGAGTCAGGGAAGACACATCTGAGATGAAATCTGGTCTCAGATCCTTACTACCGGTGGGACTCTGACCAAGTCACTTACTTATCTGTTCCCTTATCTGTAAAATGATCTGGAGAAGGAAATGGCAAACCATTCTAGTGTATTTGCCAAGAAAGCACCAAATGGGGGTCATGAAAAGTTAGACATAACTGAACAATGGCTATCATACTATTATCTTATCCCCAACAAGATTTTTACTCCAGATTAAAAAAAATTCTTAGTTATCTCTCTGCTTCTCATAATGGATAGTTATTTTTTTGATCTTTAATCAGTCCCTGTAAGTTCAAATAAAGGGTCCATTGAAGTCCTACAAAGTCAGAAGGATTATCTGAGGCAGAACGGGATACTCTAAGTGTTTAGATGTTCATGCACCATTTTGTAGGAACACTGATCGATTCATCAAATGTGAAGGACAAAATGCCAATGTTTTATTTCATCGGAAATTGTGTTAATCTTTTCGAAACATACACAGGCCAGAGAATATACTATAAACTTGAAGTTAATTACACTCCTAAAAAGAGAGAATAGAAAAAAAAATGGCACATAAAGGAAAAATAGAAAATAATCTTTTTTTCCCCTTCAGTATAAACATAGGTACTCAGGAAAGCAATAATAAAAAGATGGATGGTTATTAAATCATATAAATGTTCTGTATTATACCAATAGTATGCAAGTTTTAGAAAATGGCCAATGTACATATTATCTTCCTATGTACCAGAAATGAAGAGTTCCTTCTGTTGGACTATTTTGGAAAAAAATTATTTGGTCTGCAAACAGTGAACCAATTGCTTTCTTTTAAGAGATGACTCTATAATGGTTTTTTTGTTTGTTTTGTTCAAAAAAAAGATTCCTTGAATTGGTTATATTCTTGAATGCAAATGGACATTCTTTTGTTTTTATAACTTCAGGGTCACAGCATGGAAGTTATTGGCATAGAGCCCTAAAAAAAGTTATTATTGCATTTCTTTCAGAACAGTGAAGAAGAAAGGTTAGCCTTAGCTCCTAAAAAAGAGAGGGGATTCTTGGCATGATGTAGTAACTCTCCAGGGGTAATGCAGAGAAAAAAAGGCAACCCTTGTCCTAAGTCATGTAGCATATGTGAAAAGAAAGTAAAGAAAGCCAGAAGCTCCTCAGAAGAACAATGACTCATTATTTAGGCTCCACAACAGATGCAAGACTCCTAACAACTGGCCAAGCTCCAAGAACCAGGAAGAAATAAAAAGGACATAGGGAGGGAGGTCTGGAAGAAAGGAAGAAAAAAAAAGACCTCTTCACCAAGATGACTGTTTAGCAAGTGAGGACCATCAGAAAAGTGCTTGGGAATCACAAAATAAAAAATTAGTCAGCTAGGGGAAAAGTACAGTTGCCAGTGAGTACAATGCAAATAGGAAGCACAAATGCTAAGTGTGCAATCACCCAAAGCTATGTTTATAACCCTACAGCAAGTCTGGCTATAATTATCTGTGTATCATTAACTGTGTAGAAGGCAGCTATCAAGGGACACATAAAAGTTACCACCTGAAGTTAAACGTGTTCCCTTTGTGATGATAAACCATCACCTCCTAGAGCATTAAGCTTGCCCAGATAAAAACAAGTTTGTAGACAGTAGCTGAAATTGTCCTTTTGGTTGGACCAATATGGGGGAAAAAAGTAAAGTCTTAGTCAGCTAGGTTCATGTCCATCCACATAGCTCCTTCTCTGAACTCAAAAAAGAGATACCTTTTATGTAAACTACCTTTACGTCAACAATACAAAACAGGATAATAGTTATTCCTCTTGGTAAGAAAAGGGATAATAACCATGCAGTAGTTTAGTGGAAAGAGCATTGGCCCTGGAGTCAGAAGACCTGAGTTGATGTCTCAGATATGACACTTAAATAGTTGGGTGATTCTAAGCAAGTAACTTGGTCGCTGCATGCCTCAGTTTCCTCATCTATAAAAAGTGGGAAAATAATACTTGCTTTGCTTGTCTCAGAGTGATTATGAATATTAAAGCACTTTAAAATGTGAATTTTATTTAAATAAAAAGGAATATCATAAGGGAAATGTGTGACTGGTATAATAGTTATTTTGACAGACCCACATGGACAGGGATTATCTCCCTGAGTAAGAAGTTAAGTCAAAGGGTATCAAAATTGAGCCCTGCAGACCTCATCCTGAGTAAACTAGAGTAAAACGTAATTGGTAAAATTTTAGCAAAGTAAATGAAAATACATTAGAATATAGATAATGTTGATTTGTTGTTTTCTCAATATAAGGGTTGCAGGGATTCGTAGGTACAGCTTAGTGGCCTCTTTTCTGTTTGGGTTTGACACCACTGGGTCAGACTTTTGCTAGAGAAGATGGGGTTTATTTGGTTGGCTCATTTTGGTAGCTAAGAAGTCTCTTGAAGCAATTGGAGAGAATGCTATGCTTGCCTGGGAGCTTTGTGATGGAGCATCTGTGCAGACAGCCCACAGGCTGGTATCACTTTAACAGCTGATGTGGCCAGAGATGGGGTTTTGTTAAAATAGCCAACAGCGTGGAAAAAGAGATGGGCTGGCCAGGCCGTGTGAGTAATGCAGAACAGACATGGCCCATTCTCTTCCTCGTGAGCTCATTAGGCAATGAGGTACAGGGAGAGAGCGCTGGATTTTGAATGAGAGTTCGAATCCTGCTTGTTCTACTTCCTATCTGTATGATCTCTGGCAAGTCTTATCATCTGAGATTCAGTTTCCTCAGCTGTAAAGTGGAGCAGTGCTGGGTCTGGAGTCAGGAAGACCAGAATTAAAATCTGGCCTCAGGTACTAGCTGTATGACCCTGGGCAAGTAATGTTTATTGATTGAATACCTACCCTAAAAAATCACAGATTTATTGAACTGGCAAAATAATATATGCACACACACTTATACAGACATATATACACAAATGCCTCAGTTTCCTTGTCTGTAAAATGAGTTGGAAAAGGAAATGGTAAACCTCTGCAGGATCTTTCCAAGAAAACCCCAAATGGGGCCACAAAGTGTTGTACATGACACAGATCACTAAACAACAAGAAAACTTGTGGAGGAAAGAACATGGGTTATGTGGGATGAGAAGGAGGAGGCAGGTTATGATCAGATCAGCAAACAAAGTCAGGGATGCAACCAGATGAGGAAAATAGGACTTTGGTTCTACTGTCCAGGGTGGGGGGCGGATAGCATCTGTTGTCCCCATATTGCCTCTTTGTGGCAGTTGCTATTCCTGTGCTTTTTCTCACAGTCCTCTATAAACTATTAAGTCCAAGTATTAGAGCTTCTTTCCTCAACCGAGGATCCTGTTACCATAGCTCATCCCTTTGGTGGTCTATCTTTCTCTACAATCTCTGCATCTGGCATATTCCCTAGCCTACCTCCAACTCAATATATTATTTTGATCTAGGTGAAAAAAAATTGAGATAAAGCTATATTTTAGCTTATTTTAGCTTTTATTTTAATTTTTCTTTCTTTCTCTTTTCTCCTTTCTCCTTTCTCCTTTCTTCCTTCTCCTTTCTTCCTTTCTTCCTTTCTTTCTTTCTTCCTTCCTTCCTTCCTTTCTTTCTTCCTTTCTTTCTTTTTTTCTTTCTTTCTTTCTTTCTTTCTTTGGCAATTGGGGTTGAGTTGCCCAGGCTCACACTGCTAGCAAGTGTTAAATGTCTGAGGCCAGATTTGAATTCAGATACCCCTGATTTTTGGTGCTCTATCTAGCGCTCCATCTAGCTGTCCCAATAAAACTGTATTTTAGAAGGAAACTCTTTTTATATTCACAAGGTTTATTTATCATAGTGCCTGGCATATTATAGGTATTTTTTAATGTTTATTGATTGAATACCCACACTAAAAACATCACAGATTCACTGAACTGCCAAAACAATATGTTTTGTGTATGTATATGCACACACACACATATATATAATACATACATAAACACACACACATATGTATACAGACACACATGCATGTGTGAGTAGTATATGAGGGAGAGAGAAACAGACAATGTCTCAAACTTTTGGGACACCCTGTATAATCTTTGCATATATGCAAATATCATATGTATGTAGCTATAAATAAAGTTTAATGGCTACTCAGTACTATACATACTCTATTTTATTTGGCCTTTTGTGACCATCCCATAAATTAAGTAATTTGTGAGTATTATTATCAGTATTATACAAAATGAGGAAAAATGGTTTGAATTAAATTATGTAGCCAGTAAATTGACTTCAATTTCAATGTTCTCTATGCTAGACTCTGCTGGCAGAACTGGAGGTCTTAACTATGGGTCTGAGCGCTTCTAGAAATGAAGAAACTAAAGAAATTGTATTGCCACTTTACAAAGAAAGAAACATTAAAGATGGCAGGCTATAAGAATTTATAACCTATCTCTCATAAAAGCCTTCAGAAAGTGCTTGGCTCTAAATCACCCCCTTCAAAACCCAGGGGATCTTTACAATGCCACCTGAAGATCTTCATGGTTACCTAATGTCCCTCTCTGCTAAGGTCTGAAAACACAATGGCCCTGAAATTTCTCTGAGTTCTTTGTCTTCTGGAACATTACAGACAGACACCTCAAGGAATACCAAGATGAGTATAATGTGATAAAAGAAGATATCCCTGGAAAGTTTAAAACTAAAATGCTTGTTTAAAGACAAAGAGAAAGAAGAGATCATTTCAAATGAGAAGAAAAAAAATCAAGTTGCTAAGGATTTCCTTAACAAAGGACATTTTAAACTAAAAGCATCTTTAAGGCATTTTGAATATCAGTCATCTGAACTGCAATAGGGAATTTGGAGGTAGTCAAGCATGGTCGGGCTGTGTGTGCCTTTAATGCAAAACTAGGATAACAAAATTTTGACAACTGTACAGTGAAATCTTTGGCTGTGAGAAATGAGTTGTCCACACAGAATTTCCAGTGAGGTGATGCCTGATGATAGATTTTGAGGAGGTCTCTCGTCTGACTCCACACTCCACATGATTTTATGAACTTGAATAGATGCAACGGAAGATCAGGGACAATATTTAAAGTAGAAAGCAGAATTAAGTCGGTGATTTTGTTTAGGAAATATGAGGTCCCACATTTTTTATGAAAATCTTTTTAATGAAAAAAAATCTGGGGGACTAAAAGTTTCATCTACTAAGTCAGGCTCAATCTAATTGCTTCCATTTGCCTGCATTAGCTTTGGGATTCTTCACTCATACACTATCATTTGCTTAAAGTTGTAAGAAAGGCCTAGGAGGTCCCACTGGAGATCCCTACTTTAACATATTCTATAAGTGGTCATCTAGGCTCTAATTGAAAACATCCTCTCTAGCAACCCATTCCACTTCTGGTCAGCTCTAATTGTTAGGAAGTTTTTCCTGACCTCCAGCCTAAATGTGCTTCTTTGCCAACTTTCATTCTTGATTTCTTTTTCTGTTCTTCGAGGCTAAATGGAACAAATCTAATCTCTCTTACAGGAGAGCCCTTCAGATCCTTGAAAATAGCTGTTATATTCTCCTTGAGCCTTTTCTTATCCAAACTAAATATGCCTTGTTCCTTCAACTGATCCTCACCCGATATGGATTCAAGGCCTTTCATCATTCTGTTCTTTCTCCTCTGGATGCTTTGCAATTTATTAGTGTCCTTCTTAAACTGTGAAACCCAAAGGGTCCACTTTTCCTGGATGTCTATCCTGAGCATCTCAGTTAGGTTGGCATTAAGGAAGCTTTTACTGGTGGGAAAGATGCTTTCATAAGGGAAAACATTTCTTGGTGAAGTTTTCTCCCTGGTATCTTAGCCTAATAGCATCCTGCTAAAGAATTAAAGAGATAGTCATAATATATTAGTGGAAAAACCAAACTTGGAAGTCACAGCCACTGAGTTTCTATTTCATTGCTGAGCCTACTGAGACATGCAAGACACATTTTAGAAAGTCAACATATCTACAAAAATCAGTTTTAGTTTCATTCCTACTTTAATAAACATACACATGCCAAACTAACTCTGAATTATTTAAAATAACAGCAGTCAAACAAGAGACCTTCTCCTCAAAATCTGTCAGAAGGATTTTTAATCATCTTTAAGTAAACTTCAATTTCAGGCAAATTGAAGGAGAATGATTTCTCTACTTCCATCCTCAGCTCAGAATCTCCAAAAGAGCTTTCTATCTCCTGCACAAACCCCAAACATAAAATGACTAGTTCAAAAATAAAACAAACAACACAACTAGACAACAACAAAGACCCTTGGGAAATGTGTTAAAATATTTATATTTTAATGATATGAATTCATTGTTCATCAGAAGTTAATTAATGGTAGTAATAATAGATGTTGTTTATTAAAAAACCTCTCAAACTATTTTTATAAATCCTGCACTTACTCTTATTGGTTACATTCAAGTCTAATTATTTCTCATTTGTGAGGAGATAAAGTTCAATTTAGCTACTTTCAATTTTTTTAAAGAAAATTTCATATTTCATTTTAAAAATAATTTTCACTGATGATTTTTTCAGGGCATAAACTAATAATTTCACTGATATAGGGAGCTCCCAGAGGAAAGACTCCCTTTACCAATGTAAAAACAAACTAAAACAAAACATCAGAGTGAGGAAGCTTTTTACCAATAGAAATATAGTTCAAGCCTGAGAGCTGTCTTAGGTACTGAGAACTTATACCACAGAGAAAATATGTGTCAGAGAGAGGCAAGTTGTTTTTTTCATTTCAGTCACATCCAATGCCTTAGGACCCCATTTGGGATTTTCTTGGTGAAGATATTGGAGTAATTTGCCATTTCCTTCTCCAGTTCATTTTACAGATGAGGAAACTGAGGCAAACAAGGTGGAGTGACTTGCTCAGGGTCATACAGTTAAGTGTGTGGGGACAGATTTGAACTTTCTGATTTCAGGCCCAGTGCTCCATCCATTGCACCACCTAGCTGCCCTGACAGAGGCCAGACTTGAATCCAAATATTTTCACTTCAAGTTCAGCTCTCTATCCTCTATACCATACCAACTCTTTCGATCTCAGCCATTTCTGAAACACCCTCATTCCCTACTCACTTTATATAACCAAGTAAAATAATTAAGCCAAAATACCTGATCCAAAGTATACAATTTCAGTTCTAGTAGTCTCCCGATTCTCTTTGACTCCCTTAGATTGATGTTCCCTTGTGTGTTATAGATTTAAGAAAGGCGGTATAGAATTGTTTTCCTCTCCAAAGAGTATAAAGCTGCTTGGTCTGTATGCTGCCCTAGGGGTACATTTTCTGAAGGAGGGTTGTAACTCATCCTAATAAGATTGCTTTACTCAATGTAAGAGATCAAATCTTTGGACATAACATGCATCACAATAAATCATACATGTATAACTTTCCTTGAAACGTGGGGGATACATTTATCAAACACATGCATGATTAAAATACACATCTATTTCTTTAGGGAAACTTTTTGCTGAAAATTCAATATGGCAATCTTCTGAAATAACTTTGATGAACAAGGAGTTTTAATTTTCACACAGAAATTCCCCAAATCCATTAATGCATCAATTATACAAAGAGAGGAAGTTTGATTGTCAGTCTAAATGTGTATAGTTGCTTCAACTGATCTTCATATGACATAAATGCAAGACCTTTTGTAACCCTGGCTGCCCTTGTCTGAATGGTCTCTAGTCATTAAGTCTTCTTAAATTGAAGTGCCAAGAAGTGAATGTGTTAAAAGAGGTCCGAGAAGGGCAGGCCATGAGGAAACTGCTACCTCATTACTCCTGGAAGTTTTATTTCTCTTAAGGGACCCAAGGTCAAATTAGCATTTTTGGCTGCAAGGGGATTTCCATCCTTCTCTCTTCCCCTGCTCCACCTGGTCCAGAGGGATACTAGAAAGCCTAGTGGAGTGAGTCAATTGTCCTTCAATCTTTCTGTCAATGCTAGTATAGAGCAAGTGTTCTTAATATTGCAGATTTCTCCTGAAAAATATGGATGCATATTCAAAACAATATTTTAAATGTATAAAGTAAAACCCCAGTGGATTGCAAAAAAAATCAACTCTATCTCATATTCTTATATGTAATATATATATATATACACACACATATATGTGTCTTTAAGTACATATACATATACACCTACATATGTATCTCTCTCTCTCTCTATATATATATATATATATTTTTTTCTTTTTGAGACTGCGTCTTCTTAACTTGCTCAGGTTGGAAATGTAGCTGATTCTAATAGGCCTGATCCCATTGCCTACTGGCACAAGAAATTTGACCAGCTCTATTTCTGACCAGGGATGGCTGAACTCTCTTTAGGCAGCCTAGTGGCATCCCTGCTCATATGCACTTTTTTGGTGCCAAATTTAATGTGGACAGCTGAATGGATTAGACCATTAAAGCTCAGAGTTCCCAATAATAATCAATCTACTATGTTCAGTCTCCCTGGAAATAGGGATCATAAGCTTGTATTTCCATGGCTGACAAAACCAATTATGTGAAAATATAGTTGTCAAAATATTAAAAAATATAAATTCATAGATCTCTAGCATGGAGGGAAGAGAGATAGCTGAAAACATAGCTTTAGGGACTATCCACATTTATTATGTGTGACCTGGAAAAAAAGGGGACTGGGAAGGAGCAACCACATAAAAAGGAAAAGAACAGGGAAAGAACAATGTCACAAAAACCTGGAAAGGAGAATGTATCCAGTAAAACAGGATAATTCATAGTGTCAAGGATTTCATAGAGGTCAAAGACGAAGAAGACTTAGAAATGGACATGAGGTTTTCTGATTAACAGATTACTCAACATGGATAGAATATTAGGCAATAATAAGATTCAAGAATTACAAGCTTATATTTACTCTCTTCTGAGATTTTTTTTCTCCCTTAGGTGTTCTTTCCATGCCAAATCATTCTGATAATTTTATATGTTTATAAAAATGCTCTTCTACCAAGATATATTCTTTAACTGGAGTGAACATAATCTATAGATTAGTTCATATCTGTTATAGAATTAGCTACCAAAGCAACAAAGTTCATGATTTTCCTCCATGAATATATCTGCCTATTTATGTAACATGTATGTGTAAAAATACTTGCCTTAGGCCAGAGATGCTTAATCTGGGGCCCATGTATCTCAAGTGGTCAATGAATGGATTTCAGGTGATATATGAACTTGCATGGGAAAAATTATATCTTTATTTTCACTATCCTCTAACTGAAAATTAGCATTTCCTTCACTCTTTCATTATGAATGTAAGTAAGAAACATGATTTTGAGAAGGGGTCCATAAGCTTTAGACTGCCAAATGGGTCCATGACACAAAAAATATCAAGAATTCTTACTCTAGAAAGACACTAACTTACGGTTATGACACTACATGGACTTTTCTGATCCCATTAGAAGTTTTCTTGGTGAAGATACTAGTTTGCCATTTCCCTCACCAACTCATTTTACAGATGAGGAAATTGAAGTAAATAGGGTTAAATGACTTACCTAGGATCACACTGCTAATAAGGGCCTGAGGTCAAATTTTAACTCAGGCTTCCTGATTCCAGGCCCATTGTTCCACCTAACTATTTCCAGGTCCTAACTATATTTGATGTTAAAGCAAAAGGACTCTTTGGAAAATAAAATGCAGGCTCCAAAATGTCACTCTCTGTATTTTCCTTTTTAATTTCTGTTCAGGTTTTGCAATTTTATTGAACATGAACCGATACGTTGTGTCTCCCCATCAGTAATATCAGTCATTTATATTTTGTCATTTCTTCTCATGGAGCAAACCCATAAGATAATCAACAAGAGAGGTACATACTGTCACAAAAAAAATGGAGGAAAAATTGAGCCATGCAAAAGGTTAGCTCTGGCATTCCTGCATCTTTCTTCTTTAATAATGATTTTAGACAATGAAGAGCTGAATTTTTGGCTTACTATAACCTAAATGTTGATTTGAATATTTTTCTTTTATCCCTAGTTAGGGACTGTTGTTCTCTCTGTTCTGAGATTTGCTGGGTCACATTAGCCACATGTTGGCTTTTCTTCAGGCAGGCTACCAGACATACTCTCCTCCAATTTTTGCCCAATTATGTCAGAAAAATCTTATCTAGCTTCTCTTTTTCTTTCCTTTTCTTTTTCATTTTATTTGAGCCAAAATACATGACCAATTATGGCAGAAAAGCTTAATAGGTGTGCAAGTGATTCAGCATATCATGAAGAAAAAAGCTAGATTTTTAAAATAGAATTAAGCATAATAAAGAATCGATATTATCAACCTCTTAAATCTTTTATTATCTTCACATGGCTTCACCTATATCCTCTTCCTTAAACTTGCTGCTCCTCAAACACTATCATTCAACATAAATAAAAAAGATTTTATTCACCTACATTATTTTTTCTTGTTTAGATTCCAGCATTGTAACTTATTTCAGTTGAAAAAAATTTTTATTGCAAGTGTACAGTATTTAGTTCTCTCCCCAGTTGCTAGCATTCTGCTGTGCTGAAATTACTTTGCTTCTGTTTCTTTAGGTATCTATTGTCTTTCCCCAGAAGAAAGTAACCTCCTTTGAAGGGATTCTTTGCTTTTGTAGATTCAGCACTCAGGACAGTGCCTGGTCTTCAGTACTTAATAAATGCTTTTATTTTCGATTGAATTGAGATAGGCTTTTGTGGAAATTAGTTCTCCCATACTCTTGCAGGATTTTAGATTTTAAGAAATAGACTTTAGAGCTGCATTCTTAGACATGAAAGTATCCAGACTAGCTGGAGTTCAGGAAGGTCTCATCCAGCTTTAAACTTATGATTTGATAACAACTCGTTTCAGGATTCTAAAGAGTTTAAAATATTTTTCCTAACTTCAATGGAGATTAGTGCAACAATAATTGGGTTCCTATTTTATCAAGAAAAAATTAGACTTTTTTTCTTGAACTAGTGTTTAAGATTCTAACTTAGAGAAAAACATAGAAAATCATACAGAAGGACAAGTTGTATGAAACATTAGCAATTGAAGGGCAACCACTCCTTTGGGTATCAAGTTCAGTGCAAGTTTAGCATTAATTTCATGGGATACTGATTTTATAAGAGAGTCATGGGATTTCAGATTTGGAAGAGACTTTAGAAGGCATCCAGGTTAACCAATATTTGAACGAAAATTTCCTTTAGAACATTCTGGTAAGTTGTAATCCTGCTTTCACTAGAAGACTCCAAAATTTACATGTTATCTTCCCCCATTCGAATATAAATTTCCTGAGGGTAAAGATTCTTTTTTTGGCTCATATCTGTATTACCAGTACTTAGCACAGTACCTAGCACACAGTAAGTACTTAATAAGCTCTCTTTCTCTCTCCCTTCCTTCCCATAAACTTACTATCACTCAAAGAAATTCATAGTACTTTGGGGAAGCTCTTATTATTAAGGGACATTTCCCTCATATTAAGATTATTTACCTTTCTGCAACTTTCACTCATTGCTACTTGTAAGGCCAAGAAGATAAATCTAAAAATTCCCTTTTAAAAATGGAAATATTTCAAGTGTTTGACCAGACTATTGTACTCCCCCTAAATGTTTTCTTCTCATATCTGAGTAAACTCCCTCAGTGGATACAGTCCCCTGGCCATCCTGATTATGTCTCCCTGGATATACTTTATCTTGTCTTTCTAAAATGGAGTTCTCACAAAGTAACACAGTATTTCAGATATAATATAACCAGATTATTTAGGTACTATGGCTCTACTAATGTAACTGAATCTTGCACAAGATTTTTTGGCTGCTGTCATATTTTTTACTCATACTGATTTTACAGGCCATCTCTCTCTCTCTCTCTCTCTCTCTCTCTCTCTCTCTCTCTCTCTCTCTCTCT
>JAJPUD010000004.1:124551-155395 GCA_023553655.1 Myrmecobius fasciatus
TCTCTCTCTCTCTCTCTCTCTCTCTCTCTCTCTCTCTCTCTCTCTCTTTCTCTCTCTCTCTCTCTCCCCCTTCCTTCCTTCATTCCTTCCTTTTGAACATGAACTGATGTCTTGAATATTTTGACTCATATATTGGTGCAACTGATTCTTCAAACTTCAAGCTTCTTCTCAAGCTGACCCTGTTAGATTTGGGTTATTGTACTGGTCTATAAAAATCTTTTTGAAACCCTCTTCCATCACCCAGTATGTTAGTTATTCTTCCCAACCTCCTGTCATCTTTAAATTGTATAATACTAACTAAGCCTTGGGACAATTAGGTGGTGCATCAGGAAGATTCATCATTCATGAATTCAAATCTGGCATCAGACACTTACTAATTGTGTGACCCTGAAAAAGTCACTTAACTGTTTTCCTCAATTTCCTCATCTATAACATGAACTGCAGAAGGAAATAACAAACATTCCAATATTTTTGCCAAGAGTACCCCAAACAGAATCATGAAGACTTGGATATGACTAAAACTCCTCAACAACAACAACAATTTAAGCCTTGATAAAAATATTAAAGGGAACAAGTCCAAGGACAGTTCCTTGGGTCACTCCATGAAAGATGTTCAAATCTGATACTATAGTAACCATTATTGCATAAGCCTGGCCATTCATCCCCTTAATTATATTTTCATTTAGCCTATATCTCTTCATTCTTTACAACAAAAAGGTCTCATGAAAATTTCTATACAATGTCTTGCTGAAATCCTCCACCTACCAGTTTAGGGACTCTGATAAAAGTGAAATGAGACTGAAGGCAATCAGGGGTATGTTGATTTATCCAGGGTCACACAGATAGTAAGTGTCTGAGGTCAGATTTGAATTCAGGTCCTCCTGACTCCAGGACTGTTGCTCTATCCACTGTACCACCCAGCTGCCCCAGCATAATTTGTTGAACCCATGTTTGCCATTAGAGTCATTGATTCCCTTTCTAATTTGTAACAATTCATCCTTTTAAAAACATAGTCTAGAATTCACATCAAGTTCACCAGACTTTGTTTAAAGAATCTTACTTTTTCTATTTTTTTTTTTTTTGAAAACTGGGATAGCATTCCCTAGTTACCTATCCTGTGGCATCTCTCCAGGTCCCTCCTCCTCTGAAGATCACTATCAGGCTTCAGCAATATCAAATTGTTTTAGTATCTTGGCAATGAATTCATCTGGGTCTACAGAGTGACATACTTACTGGGGGTAGATTGAACTTCTTACTATCCCTTGTGGGTTTCAAATCCCTATTTTATTCTTCCTTATAGAAAGATCATTCTTTCCAGGGAAAATTGTAAAATATGGGTCAAATAATGCTGCTTTTTCTCTGTTATTCCACCTACTTTGAGCAATAGTCATGCTTCTCAAACAGCTTTAAAGACAAGTAAACAAGCCTTTTATACTATCATTTATCAACAAATTTATCTCTCTCCATCTCGGTTCAGGTTTATAAAATTTTGCTAAATGTCTTGTTAAGATGTAGGTATATTTATGTCTATCTTCTGATCTATCTGTCTGGTAACTTTGTTAAAAAGGTAATTAAAGTAGTTGGATATGATTTGTTCTCAATAATCCATCTTAGTCACAGACAATTTTGATGTCACATATTTGTGGAGTTGATTTTTGAATCCAAATCTCCATTTTGATTGTTACATTTATCCTTATCAAGATGGCCCTATTAGATTTGCATCATTGTTCTAGTCTGTCAAGATCTTTCTGAATCCCTTTTCTGTCAATGAACATTTTAATTATCCTTTTCGTTTTACTATGAAACCAACATTTTTCCTTATTCTCACAGACCTCACTACTTTACCATCTGAAATCATGTCATTTTCTACTTCTTTAAGTCTATGTTTTCCTGCTTTGCTTCTCCCCAGTGGAATGTAAGCTCTTTAAGCTGTAATGAGAGACCTCAAAAATGAAAAATGGTGGTAGATACTTTGCTAAAATGAAATTCAAGGAGAAGTATAAATCATGGTAAAGTGGGCCAGTTGTAGTTCTCAAGCAGGTTCTTAGACTTAGTCTGTGTGTCTGGAAATGTGACTCTGAAGTGGTCAAGTCACTGAAAACATGGGTTATCAACAAAGTTTTCCAAATTTCCCTGTGTCCTGCCACTGGCCTGTTGTGACTTAGTTTCAGTACTTCTGAATTTGTAGGTCTGTAGGCGTATATACATGAACTTGAACACATACATATCCACCCATGTATATATGTACACATTAATATATACATGTGCACAATGCAACTATATACCTGTACATGTATATGCACATACACATAAGCTATATATATATATATATATATACATATATACATATATATGTATATACATATATATACACATGCCTCCATGAGGTAGAAGTGAGGAAAAAGAGCATCTCAGGTGTGGGGAATAGCTATGGAGTCAAAAGATGGAGAACTGAATGGAAGTAACAAAAGCCACTTTGTAGGAAGCCAAATAATATTCCCTGGAGCTGGAAAAATAGACTTAAGACCAGGTCATAAAGAGCATTAAAGAATAAATGGAAGAACTTATATTTGATCTTAGATACATCAGGAAGTCACTAGAATAGATTGAGTGGGGGAGACACATGATTATATTTTCATAAGGAAAATTGTCTTGGTAGCAATGTATTAAATAGACTGGAGTGATAAGAGGCTTAAGGGAGATTGTTGCAGTAAAGTAGGTAAGCTAAGTAAGAGGTAATGAGTACCTGAACAAGAGGTAGCTGTGTGAGCAGAGAGATACATGGAAGAATTGTTATGAAGGGAGAAAAGGTAAGATTGGCCATGTAAGGTGACAGAAAGGTAGGAGACAAGGATTATGTTAAGTTTCTGAATCTTGGAAACTGGAAAGATGGTAGTGCCTTTGACAGAAATGAGGAACTTTGGAAGAGAGGTGTTTAAGAGGAAAAATACTCAGGTCAGCTGTGGACATGTTTAATTGGAGATGGCTCTGTGAATGGTGTTTGTTAGGGAAAGATTTAATGGAGCCAGCAAAATGTTATTTCTTCAGTCATTTGGGGAAAGTCATAAACAAAGTATACCAGACAACCTTGGGATTTATAATAGAAGAAGATAAGAAGTTTAGCTGGAATCTAAATTTGGCTGTCTAACAATAGCAATAAAGTGTGAAGATGTTATTTAAGGACCAAATCAAAGAAACAAATCTAGAAAGGGAATCTAATCATTAGCTCAGGGTTTGATAGAGATTCTAGCCAAAGTTATGCAAAGATCTGCTCACTTGGATTTTCAGTTGTATTTCCAATTTTAATCTGATTTGGCCCACATACTTCAACAATTTCAGTGAATGGGGATTTACACATTTTAAAGAAGGAGTATGTGTATGTATGTGTATTCATATATACAATTACACTTTAAATAGAAAACAAAATTTCTATGCTTCCCACATCAATCTATTGCATTTGATGCATATTACTGTGATTGGGGGAGGAAGAGAGCAAACAGTGAGACTTCTGGTTGTTTTCAAATTGTTAAAAAAAAACATATTTATTAATATTATTGTACCTGTGACTTCACTGATCTGGTTGGGTAGTTCCTGGTGAGATATTTTCTCTACCAGTGCAAAACAATAATTTTTTTGGGGGTATCAATACTTTATTCAAAAAACAAAAAGCAGTTATATCATTCACAAATGTGATAGTTCACAGAATATTAGAATATTAAAGAAACCTTGTAAGAGAAGGCCTTGTCCCTAGATTAGTCATATCTGAACTCTATAAAAATAGATGATTACTTTCCCATTATAATAATTTCCAATTTATCAAGATTTCTTTTTTTTAGCAAAACATTTTCTTTGAAAAGTACAGTTTTACAATGAAATGTTTCAAACGAGTTCCAATTGTTCAGTGAAGAAAGCCATATACACCCAGAGAGAGGGATATGAAATGTGGACCACAACATAACATTTTCATGTTCTCTATTGATATTTGCTTGCATTGTGTTTCCTTTCTCTGATTTTTTTTCCTTGTAGATACGATTGTTCTTGCACAACAAGATAAGTGTGGAAATATGTATACATATATTCGATTTGTCAAGTATTTTAATATAATTAACATGTAGTGGATATCCTGCCATCTAGGGGAGGGGTGGGGACTAGGGGGGAAAATTTGTAACAGAAAGCTTTGTAAGGGTCAGTGTTGAAGAATTACCCATACATATGTTTTGCAAATAAAAAACTTTAATAAAGGGGAAAAAAAAGAAAAGTACAGTTTTAGAGAGTTGCATAGGGTGCTGAGAAGTGATTTGCCCATAGTCCTACAGCCAGTAAGAGTACAGATAGGATGTGGACCCAAATCTTTCTGATCCTAAAATCAACTCTCTTTCACTATATCAAACATCTCTTGAGACATCTGCAACTGTGTCTAATCTATTATCATATTGCCATATAGGATTGAGAACAGGGAAAGAACGTTAGAAATGGTCTAGCCCAACTCTCACTCATATTACCAGAGATGAGAAAATGGAGATCCAGGGAATACCTCACAGTAAGTTCCATGCAGTTTATTAGTCAAGGGGTACGATTCTTATTTTGTGTATGAGAGACCCTAGGTTATATATTTAAATTGTTCATAACCATCCTATATACATGCCCAAATTAAATTTAATTGCATTTATATCAGATTTGCAAACTGTTTCCTACAGTGGGGAAAAGGGATCTATGAGATGGGAGAGATAAAGATGCTACTAGGTGCCTCTAATTGCAGTATGAATAGCTCTTTGGTTTCCATCTCAATCTTCTTCTTGTTCTTAGTTTCCCACAAATGGACACATCACATCACAATGAGCAAAGGGAGTGGGTCCCTGGATTTTGCATTCCTCCTCAGAATGACTTAGGGGTAAATATGGTTCTGTTTCTCCCAGAGCAGAGGAGAAAGACTTTCTAATGACACTTAAGGAAAAAGCTGAAGGAAAGTATCCTTTTTTAAAATCTCATTTTCCTTCTCACCTCACACTGAGCGGTTACTATAGCAACATCTTCCCTGCTACCCAGAGAACAGTTAAGGGCCTCTGTGAAGTTAACAACAGAATACTTCTTCTTTGGCATAGAGACAAGAGAACTCTCAGTTGACCAACACTTCCATGGGTATCCAAATTCTTCCGTTTCTTACAACATGCTTAATCTTGAATATTCAGTGGCTGAATTCCAAAATTTACTCTTGAAATTTGAAAGGGAAAAATTCCCCCCAGTACTAAAATTAAGCAGAACTAAATTCTTAAATCTTTTTCAAACACCATCTCCTCCACCCCCACATTCCAATTAAGTGGATTAATAAAGATTGCCTAAATAAAAACTTTTGGGGAAATATTTGTTCCTCTCATTCTGTCTCTTTGTCCTTCTCTCTTAGCTTTAATTTTAATATAAATTTAAAGATTCAAGATAGTTTTTCTTCTAATGAAATCAGATAATTTCTCCCAGAAGAATGTAAACTTAGTAGGGATCACAGCATGTATATGTTTACTTGTACATATGTACATAGATGCACACACATGTATATCATGCATATATAGATGTATCCATTTTTTCCCTGTTGCTTCTCTAGTGCCTGGTATGGTGCCTTAATATATGTTAGGCCCTTAAAAAGTTCTACTTGAATTGGAAAAAAAAAAACACCACAACTTCCTTCGTTCTGACCAACCAAGGATATCTTTTCTTTTGTTTATCCCTGAATGTATACTTTAAAAAGGTGTTAGAGCTGAGATGCTGTATGATTTAAACCAAGACATAATGATATAATAATATGTGATCATGATTCTAGATTGGTATGATTGATCATGGAGGCTTCCATGATTCAGAGGAGAATAATATTAAAGTTTGGTTCTTCCATGAATCTTTGATCCCACTAATTTAGGTAATCCTTCCAATGGCACCGATTTCTATCCATTTACTCCTCATCCTATGTGGTCATTGTTCACATCAATTGATTGATGCATATATCTTGGACTGATCCCTTTTGAAGAGTCATGAGTCTCCTTGAGTAAGCCCTCTAGTTCTCTGAGGACTGATGTAATCAGCACTATAAATATAAGAGTATATGTTGTATCTTTTTATATGAAGGGATATAATGGAAATTGTAATTTGAAATTTTCTTGGTAACTCATGAAACAAATCAGATTATCTTGGATAAACAATTTCTTGTTGACTTGTACCCTTTTTTATTCTTTTTACTTTTTCAGTTTTAATTTTTTTTATTCTTTTTACTTTTTCTCATTAGCTCCTATATGTTTACTGACCAACTCTAGTGGTAAGAAGTAAATGGACTGAAATTTGTGACACTGGAAGGACTGCTAAAATCAGTGAAACCAATGATTCATGGAAAAACCAAACTTTAATACTTTTCCCTGAATCATAGAAGCTTCCAAGGTTAACCACATTAATCCAAGATTGTAACCAATTTCAGGCAGATGATTAGTTGATTTATATATTTAACCATAGTCTTTCTCCAGAATCCCAGTCCTCATGAAAAACTGAACATTTTAAACTCAAAGTCTTGTAGACATCTCAAACTTAACATTTCCAAAATAGAACTCACTGTCTCTCCCCCCAAATTGACCACCCCCTCTTCTTTATTAATGTCAAGAGCACTGCCATTTTTTCAAGTTATCCATGTTTTTATTCTTTTGTGTCAGACTTGATTTCTTAGGCTCATGGATCTAGTCAATTGCTAGATTTGTATGTCTAGATGATTTCTTGATTGAGTTCCCTCTTCTTCCCTCACAAAACCATCCCTCTAATTCAGGCTCTTGTTCCTTTTCAATTGGACTAATTCAAGTCTCTGATTTGGTCTCTGTATCTCAAGGCTTGCTCCATTCTAATCCATCTTAAATGAGCCAACAAAAAGATTTTCCTCAAGCACAAATCTAGTCACCACCTCCAATTTTCCCTCTCCCATAAAAACCCTATTTTTATACAATCAAATAAAAATTTAAATCTAAATTGAGAAAATTGAAAAAAAATGGTTCCTATTCTTATCATAGTAGTCTGTATTATTCTTACTAATGGTACTACCCTATTTGTTATTCTATGCAATGTTTCATCTCCCATTTTTCTGCCTTTGAACTACTTTTATCTTTCCTTAGAATAAATTTCCTCCTCATCTCCATCTCTTAGAAACCATTCTTTCTTTCAAGACTCATCTCAAGTTCCATAATCCATGAAGCCTTTTATCCTCCTAGCTAGTAGTATTCTGTCTTGGTACAGAGGACATAGGTCTTCCTGACTCAAAGAATTGCACTAAGTACAAATTCTGCCTCAGACACTTACTAGAATTATAATCCTGAGCAAATCATTTAATCTTTGCCTTTCTCTCTTTCCCCATATGTAAAATGGGGGTAATAACAGCTTTTAACTAACAGAGTTGTTTTGAGGATCAAGTATGATAACATATAAAAATGCTTTGTACAATTTAATGTACTTAATGTTAATTATTATTATTGTTATTTTTATAAAATATATTACACATAAATTTATATACATGCCATTGTCTCTCTTGTTAGAATATAATCATCTTAAATGGCTTGATTTTTGATTTTGATTCGTATTTTTTGTCTTAATATACTGTGCTTAACAAATTATTGTTGACTGATAGAACAAATTTGCAGAAATAAAGCTCTTTCTATTATTACCTTTATTTGAATTGTAGTTGTAAAGTTCTAAAAAGTATCACTGACTGAAAAGCATTTCAATTCAGAAATGGATGTTTTTCAGCAAATAAAATTTTAGAAGCTACTTTGAAGCCTGACAAAAATCAACCCTGACATCCACTGATTCCTGCCTTCATAGCTATCTTCCTCTGAATTTGTACATGATAGAAAAGTCCCCTGTGTGTATATATTACTATCTATATATTGAAGCTGGCACTCTGAATTCCAGAGGGACCATACTATGCATGCACAAGTATGGAGTGCTTCCTTTTCTTTGTACCTATGAACAGGGACAGTATTATTCAAGAATGAATAGGTGAAGAAAGTACATTTGGCAATCACCTAAAGTTGTGATTCAAGGAGCAGTAAGAGTGCTCCGCTGTATTCCAAAACCTATGGACATCCATGTCCATTTGCCAGAATCTGAAATTCTAATGTGAGATATTTATTGCTTTAGGATAAACTTAAAAATAAATATAGATCAATAAACACATTTTAATTCATACTGTGGGATAATGATAGAACCCCAGAAGAGACATAAATAAGAAAGCTCCTTATCTTTAGGTATTTATAGCAGTTGCAGAAAACAATCAATAAACAAAATCTACTAGTGTCTACCATGTGCCAGGGACTGTTCTAAGTGCTGGGGATTCCAAGACAAAAAGGGAAAGAGTTCATTTTATAAAAGGAGAAAAAACAAATACAAAAAGGAGAAAATACAAATACAAGACAGTGAGAGCAATAGCAGTGGCACAAATAAGGAAAATGTGGGTTCCAAACCTTCCACTGAAACACAGTAGTTATGTGACCACAAGAAAGTCACCTAACTTCTCAATGTCAGGGACAATCTGTTCCCCAAAATTATAAGGTACTTCTGTGGAGAGAGTTTCCTAAACTAATAAAATCACAGAGAATTAAAAATACTACAAAGCAGCATATAATACATTTCCAGGTGAAGTATATAAACAATACCTGTCATGGGAGGTATGAGAATATTTAAATCTGAGGTAGCCAAGGAAGGCAACAGAGAAGAGGTGGAAATATGAAAGAATTCTTGAATAACAGGTAGGGTTTAAATCTATGCAGAGAGGCAGGAAGGATATAAAAGCCTGGGGGAACAGCATCAGGGAAAACATGTCCTTGCAAAGAGAGAATTGTAGGTAATTAAGTGGTAGGAAAGCACTATCTGCCAAAAGAGAGGTGGTAATCCAGGGGGAGATAAAAAGGGAAAGTGGGAGCAAAAGGAAGACTGCTTGCTTCCTAACTGCTTTTCTACAAGGAAATAGGAGTATTTATTTTTGTATAGAGGTAAGTCTGGGGCTAAGATAGTGGGCATTGGGCCAGGAAATGTTTGCTAATTAAGCCATTATTCAACACAAAGTATTTTGTAAAAAAAAAAAATGTTTTCTGGTAGTTAATGGGATTTATTGAGTCATATTGAGGGCTCCTGTCTGTTGGGGGAATGAATGGTAGCTACATGGATTGTGGCTTGAGGGGAAAGAGTTCACTTTTAAATTATATTACCTTTGTATTAATATACCAAGAACTTGATTTCTTGAGAGGCAAAATACTGGATAGAGTCTTTTCAAATTACTCTTCTATTCAATTTATAGGTTTGTTTTTTTTTTTTACTATAATTTGCAGAATTTATACAGGATATTCCTGGTGTTCACTATTCCATGAATTCTGCTATTTGCAAAGAAAACACTCATAGCCGTGGAGAGCTGTCCACAACTGAAGGTCATTCATGACTTCAACAGAGAGCAAGATTGGTCCTAATCAGTGAGTCAAATTAGGAATTACATCATTTATATGAGCACAAATCCATTTCAATACTTGATTATTTGGAATGTTGAATGATTTTAGATCATTCAACCACTGTGTTACATAGCTCTCAAGGCTACCAGTTTATTAACTTCCCCTTTCAGACTTTGAAAATATCTCCTTCCTCTGGAGTCCTCTGGGCTTGCTGTTTGATGATAACTGGTCTCATTCAACAAAAGAGAAGAAAAAAGGGAGAAGAAATAGGAGGGATATGAGGTGGGAGGGGGTGAGAGGGAAGAAGAAAGAAGATATGGAGAGAAAGAGAAGGAACAGAATCAATTTGGAAGTTCAGATGCTATCAGAGCCTGTCTCTGTAGGAGGTGAGGGGTTAAGCTGGCTGGAAATTGCTTCAGAAAATGTCAGAGAGCAGATGAGTTCAGTCTGAATGGAAACCATTGTGAACTATCAGTGTAGGTTGGTTGGATAAGCCGTAGTGACAGTTGGGGTTAGTGCCCAAACCACAGAGAAACCAAGTTTAGTAGCTCCTGCTCTACCAGGGTCTGATCAACAAATGCAGTGGATGTAGGAGAAATAAGGGTGTCATTCAAGAGGCAGAGATTTGAGACTGACTCAAATGACAAAGACAACTAAATCAAATGGGAGAGATAAACAGGAAAACTATAGCCAAAGACAACATGAATCAAGATGTGAAAAATGCAGGTACTCGAGGGAGTGAGAGTGGGACTGAGAGTGAAGAAAATGATAATTACTGTATATAACAAACGATTTGTCCAGGGAAACAAAGTATATCAACTGGATAAAAGGAAGAATTCAGGAGGAGTTTGGGAAGTAGGTCACAATCTTGGCATGGAGAATGATATTGTAATCATGGGAGGCTGAGGTATCCAATCAGACACTCTAGAACTCTGTGCTAAAATCAAAGCAGCCAATCAGTTTGTGACTTGTCTTCATATTAACTCCATCCTTCCAATGGTGGAGAAAGTGACAAAGGAATTGGCACCCTAAAATTCAGTCAGACCAAAAAGGGAAAACCAGCTGCTAAAGTAGTTGTGATAGGAATCGAGGGACTTAAACACTCCATCCACAGACTTCATGATAAAGGGAGAAGAGAAAGGCATCATCTGACAAAGGCAATAAATACTAGGAGAGTAAATTTCAAAGGGCTCAAAAAGATGTAAGATCCACTTCTGCAAAGGAAATTAACCCAAAGGGATGAAATGCTCTCACAAAATTATTTCTATAATAACATAGAGCAGAAATGATTTTGATGATGAAGAAAGAGGGAAGCTGCCTTTTGGCTCCCCTTTAAAGACACGTATAGAAGGAAGTTAGGGCAAATAACTGAGGATGAATGCAAAATAGGAGTGTGATCCTAGAAGGAGAATGCTAAAGTCTAGAAGTTCAGTCAGTAGTAATCACTTAAGTACATATTGAGTTCCTTTCAAAGAGCTTTGGGAAATGAGCTAAGGTTGGTAAGGAAAGGTAAGAGGCTGAAAAAAGGCTTTTAAAGCAATGTTGTGAGCAAGAGAAGGATCAAAGAAGGAATGGGGCCCTTTCTGGGGGCAGATGGGATGATAAGGTAAAATGCTGATATAAGTCTTAATTCACTTCTATTTTCTTCTTCAAACAAAATGGTCCTCTAGTTAGGAAGAATGGAATAAAGATTGCTAAATGGAAACTGAAACAAAAGTTAAGGAGACAGTAAGACAGCATTTAGGTAGCCTCAAGGAGTCCAAGACACTAGGCTTGGACAACCTGCATCCTAGGGTACTCAAGGGAATGAAAGATGATATTGCTAAATTGCTATTAATGATATTTGGAAGTTCTGGAAGAATGGGAGAGAAACTGAAGAATTAATATGGAACAAATAGCATGACTTATTAAAAAACATATTTTTAAAAGTTCTGAATTTAAAACACTCAATGAGCATTTCCCTATGTACCTGATTGTGGATCTGTATTATATACAGCTTGCTTTTCACAAATATCCTGATTTGAAAAAAAAAACAAGAAAAATCAAAACAACACAAGGGTAAAAGTAGATTCTGTAAACTATAGGCCACTGTTTGATTTTTCTTTAGGGTAAAGTTAATAAATACATTTTATTTGTGAACATAAAAAAATGGGAAAGCAATCACTAAAAGTGGTCATGGTTTCAGTCAATCAATAAACATTTATTAAATACCTATTATATTACAGAAACTATACTAAGTACAGGAAGTTCAAAAAAAAGGCAAAAGAAAGCTCTTGCCCTCAAGAAACTTAAAATCTAATAGGTCATGTCAGACAAGCCAGAGTAATCTCATTTCCCCTTCCTGCTTCCTTTTATAGAACATCTATGCTGACAGAATGTGTAATATTGGAAACATTAACAAAGTATTTCATGCTATCCTTGTGGACAATATGAAGAGATGTGAACTAGTTGATGATCCATTTTGGTGTTAAATAAATGGATTAAAAATGTCATTAATTGAGCAATATCTACTTGGAGGTAGATCACTAGGCTGTACTAAATAACAATTTATCTATAACTTGGCCAAAACTAAAATTAAATTCAATAAACATTTTTAAGTGTCTACTATGAAGAATGTACTATGCTAGGGATGAGGACAAAATTCAACTGTCCTTACCACTGAGCAGCTAATTTAGAGATGGTGGTAAATAAAGAAACTTTTATGAGGGAGAGAACAGCAAATGCTGGTAGGGAGGATGAGGATTGGGGTAGCTTCAGTTGGTGGTGGAAGGTGAGACCTGAAATAGATGAGGAGAGAGCACTTTCTAGGAATGGGGGACAGCTTCATGCAAACCCATATAGATGTCAGTTTTAATAAACATCAATAGCAAGCTAGAATGTAAAAATTGTAGGGAAATACTGTCAAACAAGGTTGGAAAAATAAGTTGGAATCTTTGTGTATGTTCTTTTTTTTTTTTTATAAAGCTTTTTATTTACAAAACATATGAGTGATTTTTCTACATTGACCTTTGCAAAAACTTTTTTTCCCAAGCTTTTCCCCTCCTTCCCCCTATCCCTCACCCCTAGATGACAGGTAATCTAATACATGCTAAATAGGATAAATTATATGACAAATACAATACATGTATACATATCTATACAGTTATCTTACTGCACAAGAAACATCAGATCTAGAAAGAGAAGAAGAAAAAACAACCTAAGAAGGAAAACAAAATGCATGGAAATATTCACAGAAAGCGTTAAAATGCTGTGTTGTGGTTCACACTCAGTTCCCACAGGCCTCTCTCTGGATGTATATGACTATCTTCATCGCTGAACAATAGGAACTGGTTTGAATCACATCATTGTTGAAGAGAACCATGACCATCAGAATTGGTCATCGTATAGTCTTGTTGCTGTGTATAATGTTTTCCTGGTTCTGCTGATTTCACTCAGCATCAGTTCATGCAAGTCTCTCCAGGCCTCTCTGAAATCCTCCTGTTGGTCGTTTCTTACAGAACAATAATATTCCAAAACATTCATATACCATAATTTATTCAGCCATTCTCCAATTGATGGGCATCCTTTTAATTTCCAGTTTCTTGCCACTACAAAAAGGGCTGCCGCAAACATTTTTGCACATGTGGGTCCCTTTCCCTCCTTTAAAATCTCTTTGGGATATAGGCCCAGTAGAAACACTGCTGGGTCAAAGGGTATGCACAGTTTGATAACTTTTTGAGCATAGTTCCAAATTGCTCTCCAGAATAGTTGGATCCGTTCACAGTTCCACCAACAATGTATCAGTGTCCCAGTTTTCCCACATCCCCTCCAACAGTTATCATTATTATTTCCTGTCATTTTAGCCAATCTGACAGGTGTGTAGTGGTATCTCAGAGTTGTCTTAATTTGCATTTCTCTGATCAATAGTGACTTGGAGCACCTTTTCATGTGACCAGAAATAGTTTCAATTTCTTCGTCTGAAAATTGTCTGTTCATATCTTTTGACCATTTATCCATTGGAGAATGGCTTGAATTCTTATATATTTGAGTCAATTCTCTATATATTTTAGAAATGAGGCCTTTATCAGAACCTTTGGACGTAAAAATATTTTCCCAGTTTACTGCTCCCCTTCTAATCTTGTCTGCATTCATTTTGTTTGTACAAAAACTTTTTAACTTGATATAGTCAAACTTATCTATTTTGTGATTAATGATGACCTCTAGTTCTTCTTTGGTCACAAATTCCTTCCCCCTCCACAGGTCTGAGAGGTAAACCATCTTACATTGTTCTAATTTGTTTATAATATCATTCTTTATGCCTAGATCATGAATCCATTTTGACCTTATCTTGGTATATGGTGTTAGGTGTGGGTCAATGCTTTGTGTATGTTCTTAAATATCAAATGAGGAATTTACATTTTTATCCTAGAAACAATGGGCAGCTACTAAAATTTTTTGAACATGGGAATGACCATGCTTAAAGAAAATTACTTGGAGGAGGAGTCTGGGAAGTTGGTGGAGTAGGTTGTAAATTTCAAGCTTTCTCTATTTCCCCCATAAATAGAACAAATTTGCTCCTCAGGGAGAATATAGACTAGTGAAAAATCAAGAAAACTTGGGGTAGAACTGGAGTCCTGAGAAGATCTGAAGAAAGACTGCAGGTCTGGACATTAACCTGTCTGAAGTGCAAACATTTCTGGGCTAGCTGCAATGAAACATCAAGCTGGACTCCTTGGGCTATTTAGGTGTGGCTGAAACCAGAGAGACCTTCACCTCCTGGACCATTTGTGGAGTTGGAGTTGGAGTCCAGGAAAACCCAGCGAACCACAACTGATGGGGACTACCAAGCCAGCTGTGCTGCTGAATCACAGCCCTGGCAAGAAGGAACCAACATGGTTTGGGGGTCCTGGTCAGAGTGGAGAGCTGAAGGGAAGCTTGAGGTACGATTTCCCCCACCCCGGGATTAGAGGTGCTTACATTAACACCTCCTTTTTAAAAAAAATGAGTCGTCAAAGAGGAAAGAACCTCACCATTGAAGCATTTTATGGGAATAGGGAAGACCAGGATTCATGTTCAGAGAAGGACACTTTAGTAAAACAAACAAACAAACAAAAAAACTTTTACCCCAGAGAGTATCATGAAATGGCTTCCTGCCCACAGAAAATGGATAGAATTCAAAAAAAAAAATTTCAAAAGTCAAATGAGAAACATTGAGGAAAAACTGAAGAAAATAATTAAAACCATCCAAGAAAAACAAGAAGCTTATGGGGGGAAAAACAGCTAACCAACTAGAAAAAAGAGGTACAGAGTCTCAAAGATGAAAATAATGCTTTGAAAATTAGAATTAGGCAAGGGAAAGCCAGTGAATCTATGAGACACCAAGAAATAACAAAACAGATGGTAAAGAATGAGAAAATGAAACAGAATGTGAAACATAAATATAAACAGATCCAGAGAACAGATCAAGAAGAGAATATATAAGAATAATTGGTCTTCCAGAAAGTTCTGACCAAAAAGAGAACCTTGACATAATAATTCAGGAAATAATCCAAGAAAATTGTCCTGGAGTGGCAGAACATGAGGGGAAAAGAGAAATAGAAAAAAATCTATCGATTACCATTTCAAAGAGATCCTGTATGGAAAACACATAGGAATGTTATTGCTAAATTTCAAAACCTTCAGATCAAAGAGAAAATTTTACAAGAAACAAGAAGAAAACAATTTCAAATATGGTGGGACTATAATTAGAATTGTATAAGACAATAAGCAGCTAAAACAAAAGACTGGAGCCATATCTACCAACAAGCAAAAGAACTAAGTCTGTAGCCAAAAATATCACGTCCAGCAGAATTATCTATAATTCTGAATGAAAAAGAAAAAAGGATATTCAATGAACTTGCAGATTTTCAGGACTTTCTATCAACCAAACCCGAACTTAACAGAAAATTTAACATATAAAAGCCAATGTCAAAGATCAATTTTAGAAACTTAACATGGACAAACTGTTTAAACATGGACAAATTATTAGTTTTTATATATGTGTGTATATATGTGCATATGTATACATGTATGTATATATGTATATAATATTCATGTCAACAGTAGGTTAACTTAAAAGAAAGACGTAGATTTAAGGTAAAAATAGCAATCATGCTATACAAATGAGATACAGAGGAAGAATAGACACAGAGGCATTAGAGGAGTTTTAGTTATGAAAAACTACTCACATCAGGAATGGGTTCAATAGGTAACACTATATATATACCATGAAGGCTATAGCACCCTCCAAAATCTATAAAGAAATAAGGGGGAGAGATGGGTGGATGGGGAAGCAAAGAATGAGGGAAGAAGACAAGAGGGATCATTGGGTGGGAGGAGGTTAAGTAATAGCAAGGCTAGTTATAGAACAAAATTTAAATCAAGAGGCAGCAAGGATAGAAAAACTATGTGTGTATGTGGGATGGATGTGGCTGAGTATGTGTATGTATCTATATATATGTATACATAAATATATATTTTCTTAAATGGAGCTTGTTTGGGAGTGGAGGGGGGGATGAAAAGGGGAAAAAAGAATAAAGTAAATAAGGTAATTCTAAGCAGACAACCAAAGAACAACTTAAAAGGAAGCAAAGAAAAAAGTAATTCATGAATATCATTTCTTCTACTAATATAAATGGTAATTTGTTGCTATATATTTTGAATCCTCTCTGATGTTCTCTTTTGTTTTGCTTTATTTTGTTTAGTTTTTCTTTTTTCTTTTCCTTTTTTTCTTACTCTGTTTTTCAAATAAAAAAATAAAAAGAGGTCAAAAGAAAGACAAAGAAAATTTTGTAGAGGATGGGACTGGAAAGAAAACATAGACGGTTCAGAGACACTGGTTTCAAGACTTTTAGAATAGTTAAGCAAGAGGTAAAGGAGGCTTTCCTGGGGGAAAGTGATCTCACTATACTTTGCTCTGGTCATCTCTCACCTCTTGTACGTGTTCACATTTTAGGAAGGATACACTCAAGCTGGAAGGGATATAGAAAAAGTAAGCAGGATGTCAAAAAGACTGAAGACTATGGTTACAAGGAATGTTTCAATGAATTGAAAGTGTTTGGTCTAAAGTGTTAAGGATCAGGCCTAAGTGTGAAGGGGCAGGTGAATTCTCCAAAAGCTCCCCCAGGGATGAATCCTGACACCCCTGAAGGAATGGCAAACCAGCCTTTCCTGACCCAGAAGTTGCTTGTGGATTGGGAATGAAATAAATTAGAGAGAGGCAAGAGGGGAGAGGAGAGAACTGCCTCTTAGTCTCCTTGTATCCTTATCCTCCTCTCACATGATGGGATCTGTTCTGCTGGTCAGAATTAGATCCCAGGCAGCCACTAGCAGGTGGCTCCTGCAACACTAAAGAACAGATGAAAAGGGCGTTCAGGCTAGCAAGAGTGAGAAATAATGAGTGCTCACTTGTAATATTTACATAACTCAATTAAAGTACCTAGAACACTGGATGGACTCTCCTATAAGTATTTACACATGGGAATAAACAATAATTACAAAGAAGGAGAAGACAATGAATTTTCACTGTTGGAAGAAGTACCCATATTGATGAGATCACAGATGATCACACCTGAAAAGTTTACTACTGTTGTATTAAAATTGGCTAGCATTTATATAGTTTATGGTTTATAAATTGTTTTACAAATATTATCTCATTTTATCTTCTTAACCAAAGGAAGTAGGTACTATTAATATTCCTACTTTATAGATGAAGAAACTGAGGCAGAGATTAATAGATATGTCAATCTATGTTGATATTTTGGATAATAAATAGAAAGAGGAGTGTATTGAATAAAAGAAAACCCATCAGAATAACTGAATTTAAATCGGTATTTCAATGAAAAGTTTCCATAAACTGTAAAATATCTTATTTTTTTCTAACTCCAAAGAATAAACTTCATGATCACCGTTTTATGGGACTATAAATGCATTAAAACATTATATAGCATTAGCAAAGAAAAATCAGTTGCAATAACAATTGTGAGCCTACTTGTACCCCAGAGAGGGAGATTAAGATCTTGTTCTCTCATCCTTGATGAGATGAGAAGATAAAGAGAGCTAATCTTCTTTACCACAGAATATTTTTATTTGGTGTCTGCAATGCTAATTCTGGTGTCAACAAACAAAGGTATATTCAAATATTTTATGACAAGCACAGACTATACTCACTTTATACTTTCTTTCACAAGAGCTGGGAAAACCCTCAAAATGAGGTGTTTTTTTTTTTTAAAAACAGATCTAAGTGTAGCTGTTGACATTCACATATCTATTGGAAAGTCACCAGTGTTTTGGCATCCCCAGAGATATCAACAGAGCACAGATGTAGAGGTACTGCAGGACGATTGTGTGGGAATGACATGGTGATGGTGGATTAAATCCTGTTGCATAATTTAACAATATAATAATTTAATATAATATAATAATAATTTAACCTTCAACATTTAGCTTGAAATGAACCCATCCCATTTGAACAGAGAAGACTCATGGTCTATATTCTTAGATTCCTGGGCAGTTCTGCACCTCAGGTGCCTGAGGTTACTTTGAAGATATGCATCATGCTTGGATCAGGGTGAAGGCAACTTTAATTGTGCTGATGTACTTTCTCTGATCCAGGGCCAGTCCCTAGTCAGGGTGGTCAATCAATGGGCAGATCAGAGAGTACCGAGGAGTCTTCATTTGAGCTCCATGTCCTGATTGTCTTTTCTGGACAGGAAATATAAAGCTGGCTCTAAGGCAGGTGTATAGGACTTGTGAGGCAAGTTAAAACCTAGATTCTATCCTCAGAGTCATGTAGGATTCTTATTGCTCTGAATGGGTCCAGGAGGACCCCAATGTCACTATATAAAGAGGCCCTGGAGTCACTGGACAACAGCAGAACAGTCACTATTTATGCTAAGGCACTTTGCCACATGATGGATGCACCAACATGTCATGATAGAAAGATAATGGAAACTAGAGATCTCACACACACACACACACACACACACACACACACACATGTCCCCCAAAGTTTTAAGCTTAAAACATTTGGCATTTTTATGGATTTATCCTAATCTAATCTTCTTAAAATTAAAATATATAAATTGTATATGTGTACATGTGTGCGAAATGGCAAAATTTCCAAAAATTCCAATGGGAACTAATTACAAGGGAATAAAGATGTTTTAAGAACTGAACTGCACAAAGATAAAATCTAATAAGTATACCTTTGCATCTCCAGCTGTATCTTATACATAGACTTTCAAGAAATATTTTTTGAAGAAATGATTTGTGACAAAAGTATTTAAGTGAACACCCCCACTATCTGAATGTGCAAGAAGAAAATTCTGTAATTAGATAAAATGAATTCCTATGTGAGAGCGCTTCAGCATCTCCAAAAAATGACCAGTTCAGAAATGAAGAATTTACTATGGTCAGCTACCTATTATTATAACCAGTCTTAGGTGGTTAACGTTTCCAAGATGTCTGCATGGAAACAGAAAAGTAGTGGGCTTCTTTTGTTTTTCCTTTCCAGCTCTTTAGAAAGATGACAATAATAATAAAATGACATAAAGCAATAGCAATTTGGGTTTTCAAAGCTTACAAAGCTATTATGTGACACCGCCTGAACTATCATAGAGAAAATAACTACCTTCAGAATTACTTGGAATGTTTGCAACTCCAGAGAGAAAAACAGAAGACCCCCAGCTGTTATCAGCTTGCTTGCAAGAAGAAAAGGGGAAACAGACTTTTTTATAAGTTTTGTTTTCCTGGATTAGAGAGTGTGGCACATTTAAAGTGAAGCTTTGTGATCAGAACACAAACAGCATCACTGAAGCTCCTTTCTCTCTAATAAATGTCTGGTACCTCTTAAATGATTTGCAAGTTTTTGAAAGGTGTTGTCATTTTGATAATCATCATTATTGGAGAGTATGATTGAAACTTTAATTATTAAGTGGAAAGAAAGGTAAAAGCACTTTTATATAGCTTCAGAGCACACCTGGTGTGATAATATATCAGAGCTCAATGAAAATCTGAAGGTATGTTATCTTAGCAATATGACCCCTGTCTCAGAGGAGACAGCAGTCTTTCCACCTCCCACTATCTTCTGTCTCTTAAAATGCCTGCCCTATGTTTATTGCAGAGGCTGCATTTAGGCCAAATGCTCTGTAGCAGGAAAACATCAATTATTATTTTTTTTTACCATATTCAATATTTTCTATATTCATGATAGCCCTATATTTAACAGAAAAGATCACATCAAGTTACCCCAAAATTATCAGCATTAAACGCAAAGATAGTTTTGTATGCATTTATGTATGTGTATTTTATTTTCTGGCAAAGCAGGAGGCACTTTATTTATTTCCTGAGTGCTAACTCTTGATGGCTCGTCCACATCTATTGAATGCTGAAACTAGGTATAAAGAAGACTTGTCTCTTATAAAAGAGATATTTACTTGGTGTCCTGCTCATGCCAGGAACTGGTAAATAGCCTTTATTTCTCAGAAAGTGGTAGAGCACATAATTTATGGTACTCACTAATGCCACTGCCTGAACCTCAGGCTCAATTGAAACTCCCACCTCACCTTTTTTTGCTTTTATTATTTACTTTTTAAAGTCAGTTTCGTGTTCAGTTTCAAATGCTCACCTCCCATACTCATACCTAAAGATAGTAATGATGAACTTATTATTGATTAAAGCACATTTTCTTTTCTTTCTTTCCTTTTAATTTTTTTTGGGGGGGGACATGGTCAATGACAGCATCCTTAATCTACCTTTTTGAAATTATGTCTAATTTTGGGGCAGCTAGGTGGCGCAGTGGATAGAGCACCAGCCCCAAAGTCAAGAGGACCTGAATTCAAATCTAGTCTCAGACACTTCCTAGCTTTGTGACCCAGGCAAGTCACTTAACCCCAATTGCCTCAGCAAAAAAGAAATAATGTCTAATTTTATAAGATCCAAGTATTTTAGAGCTGAAAGAAGATTTTTGTATTTGTATGATTATTTAGATGGCATCAATTTCTTTAATTATAATTTAAAGGGAGAGGGTTGAGGTAGATGGAGAGACGCTATTTGTTTTGGAAAAAATTATGAAGCACAATTAATTCAGAACTAAAATAAACTTTAAGGCTTGGTACTAACTTTTGACACTTTTTAAAAGAAATTTTGGTGATAGACTTCAAAACTTCATAATAAGCATATAGATTCCTAGGTCCTCTTAAAATTTTTGTTTTGTGAGAGGCAGAAGGAAAAGAAATGGATCTGGAGTTTATTCTGTACCCTGAATTTATTACCTCTCAGGAAATCTGAAGCATATTTCATGGTTGGTTATTATGTTGATCAGAATTCTTAAATATTTTAAAATTGTTTATTTTTATAGTGCTGCGGGCAGCTAAAAGGCACAGTAGATAGGGCACTGCGTTTGGAGTCAGGAAAGCCTGACTTCAAACCCAGCCTCAGACACTAGCTATGTGACCCTGGCAAGTCACTGTTTGCCTCAGTTTCCTCATCTGTAAAATGAGCTGGAGAAGGAAGTGAAAAACCATTCTGGTATCTTTGCCAAGAAAATCCCAAATGGGGTCATAAAAAGTTGGACCCAACTGAAAGGATTTAATAACAACAAACAACAGAAATTGTTTTCTTGATTCTGTTCATTTGATTCTTAGATGAAATCTTTTGAGGTTTATTTGAAATGTAGGGCCTAGGTAAAAATCCTGGCTCTATTATTTGTGTGACCATGGAAATTATTTCCCTTTCAGGTCTATATTTCTCTGCTTTATAAAATAAGAAGACTAATCTTTTTTTTCTTAAAGCCCATAGATACAAATCTATGACCTTTTGGTTAACTATAATAATGGCTCACCTTCATACTAAGATTTAAAAAACAATTTCCCCAAAATTATACCATGAGAAAGGCAATGCATTTGTTTTCTCATTTTTATATTGGGAAAAGGAAGCTCAGAGATACCTACTGGTCACACAGCTAGCAAATATCCAAGCCAAGACTTGAACCTAGGTCTTTTCACAAGTCCAGTAGTTTTGCTAGTTCTCTACAGTGTCTGAAAGAATGTGTGTTCTTGTCATACCATCAATTTAGGCTTAAATTCAAGTGCAGAATACAATGAGAATGACACAATTCACTTTCTCATTTACATTTAAGAACAATTCCAACTATCATATGTATTGTTGATGAAATAAACCTAAATGCTAAAATTTCAGACATCAGGAAGTTAAATATAAGTAACTTGTTTTAGGCAAAAATTGGAAAGTGAGCCACTAGTTTTTGATATTCCACCATTTCCCCCTTTTGAGACATCTAAAAAAATGATTTCTTGGTTGTCTATTTTTCTTTATCTTATACATGGAAGGGTCTAATCTAAGCCTAACCTCCCTAAATGGGCTTCTCACTCCTTATTAGGCAATTTTTACCCACTATCACATTTCCTCAGAATCCTCCTGGTCTTACTAAAAGGAAACAGTCATTTTTGCTATGAAAGTGTCAGGTAATGATGTGTTAACTCTGGCAACTTTTTAATAGATACCTTCAATGCCTAACATAATGGAATAATAAAAGGGGCTTTTGGGAGGCATGGTAGCAGGACAGTGGTGGCAATACTTTGGGAAATGGCAGGTTTTTTGGGTGTCTCTCTCAATAGGTGCCATGGTGGTATTTATTCATCGGAGGTGGCTTTTTTCCATGCCTTTCTTCATTTGTTTATGACCTCTTCACCCCTCTAACCCAAGAACCCTTTTGAAATTTTGTTTTGTTTTGTTACAAATTTTTGAAGTAATATGAAAATTCATAGCTATACTACATAAGGCTGTAATCAAATTGGGACATCAGGGGACCACCAAGGCCTTGGCTGAAAATCCATTCTCCATCCTTTATTTTTATTTCACATGTTCCATAACTATTTCTGGGGTCCTATTACCATAAAATTCCTACATATTGCCTTGTATAATATGGCCTCATAACACTGTGAAAACTTATTATTACTCCAGAACTCCAATTTTCAGCAAGCCTGACATACTTTGTCAGTGATGCAGGAGAAAGAAACCAGGTTTAGAAGACCTGACCAAGCCTTACCTGCTGACTCTATGACCCGTGACAGGCCATCTAAACTTCCTAAGCTCTGGATTTTTCATCTATAAGAAGTGATCTGACAGATTATTGTGAAAATAAAACTTTGTTATAGATGGGGAAATATTTTGTAAGCAATAGAACACTACACACTAGTAATAACAAGTATTGTTTTTAATGATAATAGCAATAAATTTCTTTAACTTTATCAAAGATGCCTTTTCATAATTAGAAGACCTGAAATTCCATTTATTTATTTTTGCTTTATAGGCAAGTATTCTGCGGTTTAATATTACAGTAGGAGGATTTTTTGAAACTAATTTTGTATTCAGTGAATATGGTAACCCATGCTCTTCCATTACCGAGCAGTTAATGACTGTCTAAATTAGTTATATTGCCCAAGGCAAAGATAAGGTGGTTAACATGTTTGACCAGTCATTAAAGTATGTCTTTTTGGGAAAGGAAAAAAAAAAAAGCTTCTCAACAGAAATGATACTACAATGCTCCACTAGCAGTATATCTAACCCTTATAAAAAGGTTTGCTTGGAAAATCTCCCCAGGGTAATCCTATAAAATCAAACCTTCTAGATATTTTTAGTAGAAGCTGTCTTGCTGAGGGAAAAAAAAAAAAAGACTGAATTCTTTGAGAATTGCTGCTAAGGAAATGGGATATCCTGATTCCTGAGAGGGCAACAACAACTTTTACAAAGTAAGCTGAAAATATCTTGAGATCCTAAAATTGGTGTATCTAAAAACAGCCATTGGTTCTAGTTGTAAAACAGTTCAATATCCCTGACTTCAATATTTACCTATGAATGGGATGGGAGACAATTAGCTGTTGCAAGGAGCAGAATCTGGAGTCTAGAATTTGGTATACATGAGATGAATAATATCAGTTCCTGTTTATATATAATAAAATCAGCTCACATTTTATTATATTTATGTATACATATATATACATTTAATATACATATGTTTAAGGGCTTTTGTAAGGGCTTTTTTTTTCTTTAGCCCATTTGATCCTCATCATAATCCTGTCAGGTGTTACTATTATATCCATTTTTTACAGGGGGGATCACCAAAGTTTAGAGGTTAAAATTACTTGGACAGGGTTATAGAGCTCCTTAGTTTCAGAGACTGGAAGGAGGAACCAAGGATGATTCAGACATTTATATAACTGGGTTGACCCCAGTCTAAGGCTTTCTTTTGAAAAAGAGTATGAGAGCTGGGGAATAATTTTGGAAGAAATCAGAAACTATCTTTTTGTGTGGTTCAGTTGTTTATCAGTCATGTATGACTCTGTGACCCCAATCTGGAGTTTTCTTGGCAAACTGGTTGGCTATTTGTTCTAGGAATAGTTCATTATTTTCTTCTCAAGCTCATTTTATAAGTGCAGAAACTAAGACAAACAGAAGATAGCTTAGAAAATAAGTATATGAGTCAATACAAAAAAAGAGCCAGTGTGGGCATTTTTTTTTTCTGAGAACCTTTAGAACAGTATGACTAAGAAGACTCCTTGCTGACTAGATCTATTTTCTTTAATGCCTAGGAAAACCAAGATTTTCTTTAGATACTACCAATCACTATCCTTAATTATATGACAGAATTCCATAAAAACTATTGTTGTTTCCTTTTCAACAATATGTGAATTCCAAGCCATTCTCTAATTAAATGGTCAAAGGATATAAACAGACAATTTTCAGATAAAGAAATTGAAACTATTTGTAGTCATACGAAAAGGTGCTCTAAATCACTATTGATCAGAGAAATGCAAATTAAGACAACTCTGAGATACCACTACACACCTGTCAGATTGGCTAAAATAACATGAAAAGATAAAGACGAATGTTGGAGGGGATGTGGGAAAATTGGGACACTGATACATTGTTGGTGGAACTGTGAACGGATCTAACCATTCTGGAGAGCAATCTGGAACTATGCTCAAATAGTTATCAAACTGTGCACACCCTTTGATCCAGCAGTGTTTCTACTGGGCCTATATCCCAAAGAGATTTTAAAGGAGGGAAAGGGCCCCATGTGTGCAAGAATGTTTGTGGCAGCCCTTTTTGAGAGTCGCTAGAAACTGGAAACTGAATGGATGCCCATCAATTGGAGAGTGGCTGAATAAATTATGGTACATGAATATTATGGAATATTATTGTTCTGTAAGAAACGATCAGCAGGACGATTTCAGAGAGGCCCTGGAGAGACTTGTATGAACTGATGCTGAGTGAAACGAGCAGAACCAGGAGATCATTATACACAGCAACAACAAGACTATATGATGATCATTTCTGGTGGACATGGCTCTCTAAAAACAATGAGATAATTCAAACAAGTTCCTATTGTTCAGTGATGAAGAAAGCCATATACACCCAGGGAGAGGCCTGTGGGATCTGAGTCTGGACCACAACATACTATTTTCATGCTCTCTGTTGTTGTTTGCTTGCATTTTACTTTGTTTCTCTTTTTTTCTTGTGCAGCATGATAATTGTGTAAATATGTATGCATATATTGGAATTAATATATATTTCTACCATGTTTAACATATATTCGAATACTTGCCATCTAGGGGAAGGGATGGAAGAAGGGAGGAAATTGTAACACATGGTTTTGCAAGGGTTAATGTTGAAGAATTGTCCATGCATATGTTTTGAAAAATAAAAAACTTTAAAAAAAAACCAATATGTGAATTCTATCACCTACACATGTTAGAAATGTGAGGTCAATGATTTTACCCTTAGGGTTTTTATTATCATATGTTCTTATTCATGTCTTTAGGGTTATGCTTTTTTTAAAAAAAAAGTGAGGAAAATGAGACTATAACCTTTCCAATCAGATAGAATATTTACAGTTTATTAATTAAGATTTTTTTATTAAAGCTTTTCATTTTCAATATAAAGATTTTTTAAGTGGAATGGTTACAGTGCACCTCCTTAACTTCTGTCCTCCACCAATCAGTCCTGTTTCTCAAGTAATTTATAGGGAATAGAGAATAAAAGCTCTATGATTTTGCTTCTGGTAGATATGCACAATAAAGGCAGTAATGAAAAGTAAGGGTGAAAAGTAGCTTTTTGTTCTTGTTCCAAGCTTCTTTTACATGCTACACAAGAACACCAATAGACTGATATGAACATTAGCCACAACACAACTTTTGTGGAGTTTCCATAAGAGAAATTCCTAAAATTAGACTTAAGAATATAGAATAATAATCTGGTATTTAATAGGTACCAAAAGAGGATTTTCTAACTCCAAGTCAGAAGGTAGCCAAATCATATAATTTGGCACCCTCACCTTCATCATGTTCATTAAAATGTCCACCCTTCATATTTTCTGTTATCCTACTCTCAAAGTTTTAGTGTACAGTTTCTTAGAATTTTTTTCTTGGCCCAAATTGATTACACTGATGTGTATAATTTCCCCTCTATTCTTATTACTATGCTCCTACTGCAGACCTTTATTATATCATATCTAGCTTAAAGTAACAGAATCTCAGCAACAGAAAGACTTTCAAAGTAATCTAGTCTAACTGATTCATATATAGGGACTCTGCCTATAATATCCCTGTGAGAAATGAGTATTTCTCTCTTATATTTAATAACTAATTATTGTATTAGGACCAAGTTTTTTCTTTTATTTCCTCATCCAGAAACCAACTAAGGTAGGAAATCTATATTAAAGTTTTACTTAGACCAAAATTTAATTAGAAAATAAATGAAATTCTAAGTTTGGATTGATGGGTATATTCTAGCTCATTGTGTTCATTCAGACAAGTCTGGGCAAATATACATTCTCCCTATTATCAATACAGGCATAATGGAAATTGATGTCTCTTTGACCAAGATTTGAATAAGCTAAGTCACATAATACATGATAACCTTCCCCTCATTGTGTTAACCAATACGAGTTAGTTAGCACCCCTCGAGAACACCTATTCTTCAAAGGACATATAAACTATGAGCCCACCACATGAGCTCTTGAGGGATCTTTGGGCTAAGGGAAATGGCCAAATGACCATCCTTTTATTAGTGATATGCTGGCCTTAATTTAAAAAAGTGATTAAATTACCCCAAAACTATGTCTCTTGAATCTTTAAAATCATCATATACCAAAAAATGATCTATTTTCTCTCAAAGATCAATGGGAAACATAATTTCTTCAGGCAGCTGTTTCCATTTGAGGACAATTCTAAGCATGATTAAGTTTTTCCTTGAACTACAATCCTATATACAGCTACTATCTATCTATTTTACAGCTTCTAACTAGTACAACAAGTTTTCCTTGGCAAGAAGAACAAACTAGTTTCTTTTGCAATAATAGCCTTTCAGATCTTTGAAGACAGCAATCATATTCTCCCTTTGTCATCTTTTCTCCAGTTCCTTCAGTTGGAGAAACTTGACACATCATGGTTTCTTGTCCCTTTATCCTCCTGACTTTTTCCGGGGAAGTTCCAACTTGTCAGTGTCTTTCCTTAATTGTGGGGATGTAGAATGAAACACTTTAGATATATAGTAGAACTATCTCCTTCGTTTCAAATACTATACTTCTATTGAAGCAGGCAAAAATTGCACTAGTTTTTTTTGGCTACTATGCCAAATCAGTTGCCACATGTCAACTCATAGTCTCTTAAAATTCCCAAGTATTAAGTATATTTTGCATGACTTCATATGTAAAAAAATTAAATGAAAATAAAGTACTGAAAAATCAAATTCCCTAGTCTTTTTCACATGAATCGCATCACATTTCCTCTAACTTGTACTTGTGCAACTGACATTTTGAATTTGTGCAGGATTTTACTTTTATTCCTATCATATTTGTTTTACTTTCAAACCTACAGAGATATGATTAGATATCAATGACCTCTTCTGAAGCACCAGATAGCTTCATCTTCTGTCCTGTATCAGTTTTGTATTATCAAATTGGATAAGCATATCATTCAGATCCATATTACTGCAAAATATGTTTAACAAACAGAGTGATGGGCAGATTCTTGGAGTATTCCTCTAGAAATGGCTCTGCAAGTTGATTCATCAATGTTTACTTTTCAAGTATAAGTTCTCAGTGTTTTTGAATTCCTTTAACCTCAATTCCAGCCATCTGGCTATTTATCCTGTCCAACAAGGGTATCATGACTCATTTTGTCAAATTCTTTGTTGAAATCCATATCTATTCAATTTCTCTGGCCTGGATCCAGCAACACAGGAGAAAAGAAAATGAGATTGAACTAGCATTTCTCAGTCAAATTCATGCTGATTCTTAGGAATTCCATCTTTACTTTCTGGATGCTTATCATAGACCATCCCTTTCAGTCATATATTCTAGTCTTTGGCTAGGAAATCAAAATCAAACTTACAGGTACATGGGTTGGAAAAAAACCTGCCTTACACCTACCTTTCTTGATAATCAGCACAATATCTATCTCCTCACAAGCTTAAAAATTCCTGTATGTGCTTTTGTAATTGTAACCACAAGTCTGTTCAGTCAGCTGGTATATGGGTTGTCTAGTTGGGTTACCTTAAATGTATTAATTATTAGCAGCTAGATTTTCCTTTTACCATCTCCTCACTTATTTTGAGCTTCAATAATTTTTTTTACCTATTTGTATTTTATCCTTCTTGGTTTGAAGTCAAATCAATAACAAGTGTTGATTAATCATCTGCTGTGTCAGTCACTGAACTTAGCCCTGGAAATAAAAAAAAGCAAAACCAAAAACAGTCCTGATTCTTTAGGAGTTCATAATCTAATATGGGCTTGAGTTGGAAGGTAAGGGGAAGATAACCTTCAATAAACAACATACAAACAAGACATATACAGGATAAAGTGGAGATAATCTCAGAGGGAAGGAAATCACAGAATAACAAAATTATGAAATTGGAAGGGATCTCCTAAATACAATCTATATTTTAATACAATCTATATATAACTGAAAGTCTCCTCTAAAATATCCTCTAATATGTGGTCATTTCTTCTTCACCTGAAGCCCTGAGGAGAGGAAAACAATTATTTCCAAAGCGTCTCATTGCATATTTTTGATAACATTTTTGATTGTCTTTAAATTGATTCTAAATATGCCTTCTCAGCAGCTTTTTCCTCTTAGTTGTAGTTATTTCATTTGAGGCCAAGAAGAACAAATCTAATCTCTCTCTTATGTGATAGTTCTTAAAAAGATCTTTTGAACACTTTCTAGCTCATCAGCACCTATTTTAAAAGTGTATCACTCAGAACTCCAGATGTGATCTGACCAGGTCAAAGTACAGTGGAATTATCACCTTGCCCTATTACCACCATAGAAACCATAAATCTTTTAATACAGCCTAAGAGCCTAATCTATAAAACGAGTTGGAGAAGGAAATGGCAAACCACTTCATTACTTTTGCCTAGAAAACACCAAAATGGAGTTCCATAAGAAATTATTCTTTATACTGAATTTCAGTTCTCTACTAGTAATTTTTGTTCTGTTCTTGGAAGAGAAAATAAAAGGGGAAAACCTTTTTATGGAAGAAAAAAAGAGAAATAAACTTCAATAGTTTCTAAGTATTTTTCCATCTTTGTTGTCTTTCTAAACCATTCTATTTGCCAGTGCTAGATTAATCTTCCTAATATACTGCTTTGGAGAAATCAGTTCCATGTTTAGAAATAATTCATGGCTTCTATGTAGGTAGTATACCTAGAACACTGGAATTGAGATCAGGAAGATTCAGGTTCAAAATCTCTTTTTTCCTCTCCCTGATCTCTTACTCTTCCTCCTTACTACCTGTGTGTATGGGTAAATTACTTAAATTCCTCTATGGTTCCAAGTGATCTTATCTGTAAAATGAGGGGGATGGCCCTGATGACCACTATGGTTTCTGTTATTTCTAAAAAAAATGATCCTAAGGCTTGCCTAATAAAGTTCAAAGTCTTCTTAATTGAATATTGAAGTTTCTTTACACTTTATCTCTGACTTATTCCCTCCATGAAACCTTCATAGCCCAGTCTAGTTAAGTATTTTAAGATCACATCTCATGCATTTTCATTGTACTTCTATTTGGTTCATTCCTCTATCTATGATAGCCTTTTATTTGATTGATTCAACTTATTTTGAAGATATTCTTTGCACTAATCACACTTGAAGGCACTAATTCACAGATCATGAATACCTACCACAATCACTCAATCTTGTAATCTCCTCTGAATTTCTTAGCATTTGTAGTACACACCACAACTGGGCATTGAATTATATGTTGTTGTTTTTTTGGGGACGGTACTGTTTAACATTTCTCAAGAGCGTACTTTCAAAATGCAACACTTTCAACAAATATGGAGGAAGAACCTATTTTGGGTACAGTATTATTCTAGGATCTGGGATAGACAGAATCTATTCTCTATTGGAGATTAAAGTTTATTTTACCTTGTCTCCCTGGAGAGTTTGTAAGGATAATGAAAATAGTTTCTATGCATCTTACTACTTTATACAGAGCATCCCAAAAGTCTTAGTGTTTTAAGCTTTAATAGCTTAAAGGACCTACAGCTGTTAATAGCTTTAATAGCTTAAAAAGCTTCAAGTTTTAGCATTGTACCCGTAGTAACAGGAGGGTAGATTTACAATCAGTTTTGCATAGATTCTTGTTCAACAAATGAAGGAATGAATGAATCATAAAATGCCATAACAGAAGTTTCCTGAGGTACCTAACATCACTAAGTTAGTCAATGCAAAAGCAAGGCAACATAGATCTTTTGATTCCAAATCCAGACTGCTATTCATTTCATTTTACCATTTTCTGGACCACAAGCTATAAATGTTGACAGATAGTGCTTCTTGATATTTCTTCTATGGGAAGGTTTACTGATCTCTAGTCTAGTAATCATCCACCTTGATCTGTTCGTGCACAAGCCTAAATAAATATTTTAAGCTATTCCATTTAGCCTTGTAGCTCCTACACTACAGCTAACAGGAAGAACATTTTGCATATTTAAACACCAGCCAGCACACCTATGTAACTTGCTATATTTTCAAATGAAGCTCATTGACAGCATAAGATAGAGTAGAACCATAAACAAGCATTTAACTTTCTATATAGAATGCTGAGAGTGGGAGACAGAGACAAGAAAGACAGACAGGAAATATAAGAAAAAGTTACACAGAGACAGAAACAGACAAAGGAAAAGACACAAAAGAGGCAGACAGACAGACAGAGACCAAAAAAAGAGAGACTGAAATAGAGAAATGAGAGAGAGAGAGAGAGAGAGAGAGAGAAGGAAAGAAGAAAGGAAAGGAAAGAAGGGAAGGAAGGAAGGAAGGAAGGAAGGAAGGAAGGAAGGAAGGAAGGAA